>SKCR01021138.1:0-144192 GCA_019454045.1 Zanthoxylum bungeanum
CTAATTGATTTCTACAAAATCATGGAAATAAACAATACGCTTACTGGGAATGAATTGGCAAATCGAAATGCGGAATGATGTCAGATTGATTCTGATAGGATCGAATCAGAGTCTCATAGAATTTGAAAGGTAGGTACTGCCAAGTCAAATTGGTTGCTGCAAACAATTCTAATCCGGTAATATTCAGGTCAGTTTTATATTTGACCCAAATCCGGCATTAACCCGCCCATCTGCAAGGCCTGTAATTGTAGATAGGGGTGGCAATTTGGGTCATGATTCGTTTATCCGTTCGATTCGATTCACTCAAAGCGAATACGGGTTTGAAAAAATGGATTCGTTTAATAAATGGGTCAATTCGATTCGATTCATTTATTAAACGAATCGAATACGAATTTAAGCTCCTTAATTCATTTATTCGTTTATGATTCGTTTATTATTTTTATTTACTAGTTCTTGTTAATTTTCAATTAAGATTCAAGAAATTATAGCTAATTATCATAGAAAAAGTAATATTTTCGATATTTTGTGAGGTATTTTTAGTAAATATATTAATTACATATTTCATATGTCTATATTTATGAAGAATTAATGTAAATCAAGTGTGGTAAATTATTTTATTAAATAATATCATTGACTAAACGAATATTCGTATTCGATTCGTTTAATAAACGAATCGAATACGAATTCATCACATTTTGATTCGATTCGTTTAAGATTCGGTACAAATTCGATTCGTTGATTCGTTTTGCCACCCCTAATTGTAGATAATAAGATATGAATTGTTCGTTTATTTGGGCCCAAATAGATAAATTTCAACCTTTTCAATGATGCGTCAAATAACGAACCTTAGATAAAAAGCACGTAAAGATAGGGGTGACAATGGACGTATAGAAGAATCTTTCTTAGCAAGCTTCTTTAGTGGAACTGTTATAAGCAAACAAAGGTCCACCAGGAAGAAGACACATGTCATGATACTGTTGTACTTGTAGACAAGGGGAGTTAAGGATCATCTTCGAAGTCTAAATGACATCGGAGAAAAACCTTACTCAAACTCCGAAATACTTCAACCTCGAAGTCTGGAGACCTTCAGAATAAACTGAGGTTTGACTAGAATAGTCAAATCCTAACCCCTGAAGTGACGTCATTCTGGAATAATACTACTATGAGGTCATACTACTCTTGAATAACTTGACTTCAAACCAAATCTAGTCCGATCTAGACCAATTCTGGAATAACTTCACTCCAGAAATCTTCGGAGTACACTAGAAGTGCTATGGACTTAACAGAAATACTTTATAATACCCCGGAATGCCCTAAAAAGCATGATGTCACATATATCTCTGTCTGAGATTAGTTAAGATAACAATCCATTTACCTTAAAATGCAAGATTAATTAAGATGCATAATGACATGTGTTATGTCACCTAATGTTCTAAAATGTACTATAAAAGGTGTATATCATACAAATCAGTTACATCCCGTCACTGGATATGTGTTGACACCTTCACAAAAAAATCTTCTATATAAGCCAATGAGCTTAAAGAAAAAATAAGGACCTTTTTTTAGAAAAAATTTGAAAAAACTAAGATAAGATAAACACAGGCACAAGCATAATGCACCATAATTAAGAACATGTACTAAAAAGATGGCATTTGTGCAGGCCCAAATTATAGAACATTAATCAACGCAAAGCTCAGGATTCAATTGGACTTCAACCAGGCCAGACGCAACAAATTGAAGGTAACAAACACTATTTCTCAACCGCACTTTTACCACACACACATCAAATTGGCACCGTTTGTAAAGAGAACATGGAATTATTATGTTCTTCCCAAAAAAATTGCATAGAATTAATGAATTGTTAATATACATGCACCTGAAACCATAAAAAAAGGCATGAAATGCCCACATAACACAAAATGTTCAAATTATAATTGAGTTTATATTATTTTTGTATGAAATACTTGCATATGTTAACCCTAATATGCTCATTAAGTATTTGTATTAAAGAAATGGTGAGCAAGAACAGTCTATAGCTGAAAAAGCATGTGATTTATTACACCCAAGTTCCACCTCATACACCAGCAATAAAAAGTATGCTTGGATATGTTGAGTGAGAAACAATGGGAGTGAGTTTATAATAGTCTAAAGCTGATGACTCAGTATGGAACCTAAATTTGTGCACATGGTTGTATGTCACAGAAACACAAGACTGGCATGATTGAACTTCAACCTATGCATCCAGAAATCAGAATGTTATTAATATGCATGTTTGGTTGATATTGCTAGATTGGAATCAAGATTGGATCTTGGAGTCAAGCTTGCTAATCCTTGGAAGTTCTCCAAATATTTCAACAAGAAGAAGTAGATCGGATCTTCGAATCAACCTTGCTAAGTAAGTTTGATATTCTCAAAAAGCTATAATTTTCATTAGTGAGACATATAGTGTTGAATTATGTATTAGATATATAATGTTGAAATTAGGCTAATTAATTGAGTTAGGATGCTTTGGAAGTATAAACACAATATGCTTGTTATTTGGTCAAAATGTTTATGTTAGATTTAAACATAAAATTAGAGTTTGGAACTCTAGATAATAGCTTAGAGTTAAGGCTATCATTCTAGAATCACTTGACTACCTTTGGGTGACCTAGAATTGTTCATGAGTCATTTCATTTAGGATTCTAATTTTATTTGTATTTTGGATTCAAAATTTACGCAAATGCGTATTTAGAATAAATTTATGTTTTTGTAAAAATATTTGGTATTTTGAAAATTTTAATTTTTGTTCTATAACATGTGTTGATATTGGTTTTTATGTTAAAATTAATTTTGGGTATTTTTGAAAGTGTTTGGGAATGTTGAAAGCAATTAGGGTTAAAAACTATATTGCCTTCAGCTCTTTGTTTACAGAAAGCTGAAGGGTGAAGAAATAAATTTTGAAAACAAAAAAAAATGTGCGTACAGTGCACGCACAGTGGGCGCTTGCACTGTAGCACGCAAGGTATGCGCTACGCGTATCGAATTTTATTTTCTCCCGTTTTTGAGTTTCCGGACTCCAATTCTGCCCCCGATTTTTTCCTATACACTTGTAATATAATATAGTAATTCATTAAATATTTTAAAATTACACCCATACCCAATATCGTTGGGTTAGACCCACTTTCGTTGCACGGAGCACCGATCTGACCCTAAGGGTTCCACAACCGCCCCAACAGAATGATATCAGTAGCAAGGCTTAACAACACAACATATGTTACATGTTAGACATATATTTGAATCTATGTCTCAGTATTTTAATTTAATTATGCATAAGACATATTGGATATGTAAAGCATATTTTAAATTAAAATTTTGACCTAATTAAATTAGTGACTTCATTGTCATAAATCTCATATGATTAGGTGATTACTTTATTTTAAGTAATTGTATTAGTAATGTTGGAGCATTATTGGTAGGTCTGTCTAGTCAATATGGAGATGAATGAATTCTTACTATTTATATTCAATATTGTCATTAGTGTTAGGGTATAAATGCTCGGAACTTAGGTCGCTCCGGTAAATTATTAGATGTAGCGTGATGAGTTAACGCAGTCACCCAATATCGTCATTAGTGTGAGGGTGTACATACGAAGCTCATTAGTGCACATTGACAAGTATACACCTAGAACACGTCTTAATCCAATATCGTCATTAGTGTGAGGATAAGAAACGGTTCAGGACCAAACTAGGAGTCATTTGAAGTGATTGACCTTGGAGATTTACCTAATGAGTTTATAAAGGCCAATATCATCATTAGTGTGAGGCTGGAGTAAATATCATTGGATCCACTTCCTGCTATGAAATTTTGATAGTCAAATTTCTATTTTTCCGTTAAGGGAGATTACAGAATGACGTAAAGTAGTGGGAGGACACTAATAGATTTAAAATTCCATAATCAATTAGTGTTATTATTTTGAAATGAAAATTGTTTTACTATTATTTAAAATATTATCTTGTAGATGGCTGCCGCTAATCCATTGATGAGACTTTTGGATACCAATAAACTAAAAGGAGCCGAGAACTATTTTGAATGGGAAATGAACATACGTCTTGTCTTGGAGTTTGAAAAGTTGACTTATGTCACTGTCAATCCGCTGCCTGTTGAAATCGATCCCGACTCCATTCCAGAAGAGCGATAAACTTTTAATAGATGGAATGATGATAATCTTAAGGTGAAATCCTATATTTTGGTATCGATAGTTCCGGATTTGCTGAGACAGTACATTGAAGTACCAGATGCTTGAATTATCATGCGAACACTCAAGGAGTTGTTCGAGGTAAATCAAGAGATTGAACTTTATTGAAGGTATAAGGAATTGTTCTGTACTGAACTCAAGGATGGATGAGCTGTCCGCATTCATGTTTTTGAACATGATCGACCAGATTAGATACTTGGAACGACATGGCACTGTTATTGATGAACGACTGGGCTGTAATTTGATTATGTCTTCTTTGTCTGGTTCTTATGTTGGTTTTGTATTAAACTTCCATATGCACTCGATGCAAGCTAGTTACGAAAAACTTCATAACATGTTACGCACGACGAATCATGTTTTGAGGAAAGACAACCCACATTGTACCTCTATGGTGGAGCTGGCTCTTCAAAGACTCCTGAGAAGTCAAAGAAAATAAATATGGGGAATAAGAAGATTGGAAAGAAGAACTCTAAAAAGCGCAAAGGCTCAAAACCGTAAATAGCTCGTGATCAATGTCTACATTATAAGAAGTCTAGACACTGAAAGAATGATTGTCCAGAGCTGATAGGAAAAGCACGACCCTCAAGTATACTTTATATTATTTCAATTATTGACATCTCATTAGCCTTAGATGTAAATAGTGGATGAGTGTTAGACACTGGCAGTCCTACTCATATTTACAAATCCCTATAGGTAATGAGGGTAAAAATAAGGTTAAATAAATGGGAGATCCAGCTTAGAGTTGGAAATGGCGAGACATTGGATGTTAAAGCCATAAGAACGGTTATTTAAAATATACCCAATGGTTGTAAATTAAATTTACAATACTGTTATTATGTACCCTCACTTATCAGACAAATAATATCACTGCCAATATTAGATAAAGATGGATATAAAATAAATATTAAGGATGAAACTTTATGTTTATATAATAAAGATAATTTGTTGAAATGTGAATGTTCTTTATCAAACGGTCAATATGTTTTGGAAACATATAGAGATGTCTTTAATGTAGAGGAAAATACAAGTAGGAAATCTGAATTAAATAATACTGAATTATGGCATATGAGATTGGACTACTTAGGTTTTAAACGTCTATGATGGTTTGATTGTAAATCTTACCTTAGATCCTTATCCGATTTGTGAGTCATGCATCTAAGGGAAGATGACAAATGCCTCATTTCTTGGTGTTGAACACCGTACTGGAGATTTATTGGAGCTAATACAAAGCGATGTGTGTGGTCCATTAAATCATGTTGTTCATGATGGTTCAACATACTTTATAACTTTCACATATGACAATTCTAGATATGGATATGTCTATTTGATGAAACATAAGTCAGAAATATTTGACAAGTTCAAAATATTCCGAAATGAAGTAGAAAAACAAACCAGTAAATTCATCAAATGCCTTAGATCAGATCGAGACGGTGAATACATCAGTGAAGAATTCAGAAATTATTGAAGGGAGAATGAAATTCTTGCCCAATATAGCCAACATGAACACATCAACACAATGGAGTATCTAAGCGTAGAAATCTTACTTTATTGGATATGGTACAAACAATTATGAGCTATACAGATCTTCCTTATTACCTTTGAGGTTACACTTTACTTACTGTTGTCCACATACTTAATAGAGTTCCATCGAAAGTTGTTTTTACGACCCCCTATCAGATATGGTTCGGTAGAAATCTAAGTCTTAGACATTTAAAGATTTAGGATTGTCATGCATACGTTAGAGCTGCGTAATGGGATAAACTAGCACCCACATGGTATAAATGTAGGTTCGTTGGATATCCTGATAATTTCATGGGATATCAATTCTACGATTCTGAGAAATGAAATATATTTGTTGTTCATTTTGCCACTTTTCTTGAAAAGTAATTTTTTAGAGAAGTGAGAATTGTAGAGAGATTGAACTTGATGAGTTTGATCCTAATATTAAGGAACCTGAGATGAAACTAGAGATCCAATTAAGAGAAGGATCTACAACACAGGTTCTACGAAAGTCAAATAGAATATCAAAGCCTTCTGATAGATTATTTATAACATCTGATGTGAGCCTTAATGTTTTCCTCTTGGAGGAAATAAATTCGACTACGTATAATGAAGTGATATCTAATATCGATTCGGAAAAATGGCAGAAAATCATGAAATCTGAGATGGATTCTATGCATGATAATCAAGTCTGGAATTTAATTGAACTTCCTGAAGGAGTTAAACTTATAGGATGTAAATGGGTTTACAAAAGGAGGCGAGGGCCCGACGGGAAGGTGGAAACCTTTAAGGCCCGATTGGTAGTGCAATGACTCAACGTCCTGCGATTGACTATGAGGAAACTTTTCACTGGTATCCATGCTAAAATGCATTAGGATTCCTTTAGCCATTGATGTATATCATGGCTATAAGGTATGACAGATGGATGTGAAAATCATTTTCCTAAATGGATTCCTCGAGGAGGATATCTATATGGAACAACCAAACGGTTTCGTATCCAATGAGACTTCAAACTTGGTTTGTAAGCTCCAAAAGTCTATTTATGGACTTAAGTATGCATCTTGAAGCATGAATCATCGTTTTAATGAGATAATTAGATTATCTAGATTCATCAAGAACGAGGAATAACCATGTGTTTATAAGAAAGTGAGTGGGAGCATGATAGTTTTCCTAGTTTTATATGTAGATGTCATCATTATCATTGGAAATGATATAAGAATGATGCAAAATGTGAAAGTCTACCTTTGCAAGAACTTCTCCATGAAAGATATGAGTGAAGCTTCCTATATACTAGGTATAAGGCTCTACCGGGATAGAGTTAGGAAGTTTATAGGGGTTTCTCAATCGACGTACATAGATAAGATATTTGAAAGGTACAGTTTTACCAACTGCAAGACAATAAATGTACATTTCCGATAGGACATACATCTTTCAAAGAAAATGGCACCGCGAACTGAGGAAGAAAGAGTTAGGATGTCTAACTTGCCATATATTTATTGTATTGGAAGCATAATGTATGATATGTTATGTACTAGACCTTCCATCAGTTTCGACATCATTGTGACCAGCCGATATCAATCTGATCCAGGTAATGATCATTTGATAGCCGTGAAACATATTTTGAAATATCTTAAGGGTATTAGTGATAAGTTTATGATATATGTAGAAGATGAGCTACAAGTTAAAGGTTATATGGACTCCGACTTCCAGGGAGATCCAGATGATAGAAAATCTACATCAGGTGTTGGCGATGTTCAAAACAAGGCTCAACAACTGATTTCACCACTGAGACAGAATTTATAGCGACTTCAAAAGCTGTTAGAAAGGTGTTTGGATTAGAAATTTTATCACAGAACTTGACGTTATGCCTAGTATTGCGAATTCGATCCCATTATACTGTGATAATAGTGGAGCCATTGCGCAGACTAAGGAGCCAAGGGCGCATTCTAAGTCTAAACACGTGGAAAGGAAATACCGCGTAGTTAGAGAGATTATTGAACGAAAATACATAGTGGTCTTGAAGGTTTAAGGACTAGACAACATAACAGACATGTTTACTATGGTCTTACCTCCTAAGTTATTCGATAAACATGTGGAGAAGATGTGAATGCGGTACCATCCAGATTGGCACTAAACAAGGGGGATTTTGTTGGAGTTGGTGCTTGGAATGTCAATCCAAATTATATATTTTATTATTTATTAATGAAATAACTACATTTTCATTTCATACCTTATTAATGGTATTGTAATTATGCGTATTAGATTGATGTATATATGTGCTAAGAATGACATCGACCTTAGAATAATCTTGTAGTAATACTGGACACTAGGTGGTCCGACATTGCGATAAGTATTACTATTGTAAACTATTATTAAAGTATATATATTCCTAGTCATTGGTTTTGGAATATGGTCGAATTCATATAACCTAAAAGACTAGCATATGTCATATGGTCGAATTCATATAACCTAAAATTCGAAAATTGAATGACTCACACGTGATTCCTAATAGTTGGAAGTACATACCACCATCAATAGGAATCTCCTCGAGTCGAGTAGCATATGTAATCCTTTTACTATAGGATATCATTGATTTTGTGTGAGATCTTCCACACTTTGATGCCATGTATGTCAGAAACCTTTCATGGTTTAGCCTCTAGATGTTCGTTGAGTGTGGACCGATGCACTCAGTAATCAAGTGTGAAATAAGATAGGATTTGTCGGCCGTATATGTACCATAAGGGGTTTAGGTATTCATGTGAGTAAAGCCACGATTCTTAAAGATTTGTCTAAAGTCGATCACCTAGGACGAATCATATCAGTTATGAAGAATCGTGGACATGTCGACATTAGATGTGCGCCTCGAAAACTTGACGGTGTATTCTATGTTTCCTAAGCACAACTCGGATAGCCTACGACGAATGGATTGTTAAACATATATGATGACCTCGACTTGTATAGTTCAGAAAGGTCGTTTGTGTTCTTTGGGAATTCAGAGGTGGCCGAATTGCGTACATATTAGCTAGGCTTATATGACGAACATGTCTGAACTTAGAGAGTCTCAATATAAAGTGTACTCATGTAGCCGATTAATTTTGATAAAATATAATATTCGATATTATAATTATCAACTAAGATAATCAAGTGTTATTGAATTTCATTGATTATTTACTTTGACCTAATTGGATTAATTGGATAAATTCAATAATTACACAAGAGTTTTATCATAATTCATAACTATCTCTACCACTGAGGATATTATGGTAATTGCAAGTATGTAATTATAGGTGTTTTTGTCTTTATTTAATTGGATTAAATCAAAATGGTAGACATGTAACTAATCCATTAATTATACTTTGCCTTGATTTAATCAATTAGTAAATAAAGGTGATTAGTCACACCTAATTATACATATTTGGATAATTTAAATTAAGCCCACCTAAAATTTGATTACAACTTTTATTAATTAAAAATTACCTGCGTTTTGCTATAAATAGCAAGCTTTATGAAGGTTTTAATTAAGAAAAGCAAAAGCTTGAGGAAATTAAATACAAGCAAGAATTAGAGAAATTAGCCTAAGTTAGAGAAGTGTTTAGAGAAGCTTTGTGAGATCTCTATAACATTTCAATTAGGAGAATCAAGATTGGATCTTGGGGTGAAGCTTGCTAGCATTGGAATCAAGATTGGATATTGAAGTCAATCTTGTCAATCCTTGAAAGTTCTCTAAACATTTCAATAAGGAGAAGTAGATTGGATCTTTGAATCAACCTTGCTAGGTAAGTTTGATCTTCTCCAAAAGCTATATTTTTTATTAGTGAGACATATATTGTTGAATTATGTATTAGATACATAATGTTGGAATTGGACTAATTAATTGTGTTAGGATGCTTTGGAAGTATAAACATAATATGCTTGTAACTGGGTCAAAATGTTTATGTTAGACATAGACATAAAATTATAGTTTGGAACTCTAGATAATAGCTTAGAGATAAGACTATCCTTCTAGAATCATTTAACCACATTTGGGTGACCTAGAATTGTTCACGAGTCACTTCATTTGGGATTCTAATTTGGTTTGTATTTTGGATTCAAAATTTATACAAGTGCGTATTTAGAATAAATTTATGTTTTTGTAAAAATATTTGGTATTTTGAAAAACTTGATTTTTGTTCTATAACATGTGTTGATGTTGATTTTGATGTTAAAATTAATTTTGGGTATTTTTGAAAGTGTTTAGGAATGTTGAAAGCAATTAGGGTTAAAAACCTTATTGCCTTCAGCTCTCTGTTTCCAGAGAGATGAAGACTGAAGAAATAAATTTTGAAAAAAAAAACATGCATACAGTTCGCGTACAGTTGGCACACGCACTGTAATGCGCACAGTATGCACTACGCGTGCCGAATTTTATTTCTCTCATTTTTGAGTTTCCGGACTTCGATTCAGCCCCGATTTTTTCCTATATACTCGTAATAGAATATAGTATTTCACTAAATATTTGAAAATTACACCTATACCTGATATCATTGGGTTAGACCCACTTCCGCTGCGAGGGACACCGATCCGACCCTAGGGGTTCCACAACCACCCCAACAGATATAAGATATATGATGCATGCATATTTATGGATAATTACCATAATATTTGTTGTTCCATGCATAAGGGAAAATAAGATTAGTTTTGAAGGCTTGTAGGTTTGAAAATTTACTTACAAATCAAAACTGTCAAAAAAATAATCTCCTAAAATTACATTAGCATAATAAGTGAGTGATGGGAAATAAACTCACAATCACCACAAAACCTAAGGAAAACTAATCTTTTTGAGAAATTGAAGGTAAAAGTGAGAATTCTAGAGAAACAGTGTTAAAATGCCTATGAAGGATGATGGTCAGGATCGATGGTTGCTCACACACTCAAGATGAAGATTTTGAAATGATTACTGTTTTAGAATTACAATAGACTTTGGAGCAGAAATTGCAACGAACAATCTTGCCCTAGAACTAACAACCCTAGAGAACCAAAGGTTGGTTGGAAGGGTCAAAGTGCTAGGAAAGAAACGGTTAGAGATAATGATAAATTCTAGCAGGCAAGCTAACATCCCAACTAAAGTTGCAGCTTCCGAAGTTTTAGTAATACAATTTACTCTATACGCACCATACTCTAGCATAGAGACTTAGCTCTGGAATATTACGAGGCATGAATTGAATAGTATACTTGGGACTTCTGCCCAAGCACTGCTATCCAGAGTATCCTATGATAGTGTGGCTGAGGTCGCATGAAGAATCAATACTTCTTCTTTTACATAGCAGATTTTGAGCGTAGAACCCAAAAATGTTCATATCCCAACATTCTGGATGTTCAGGGAGAATTTGAACCTCGAATAACATTAATTCCATTTTAGACAAAAGATGAGCTTGGAGAACGATGATAACGCCTAATACTACAAAGTTTTTCTTACCAGCCTAGAAAGAGATGCCTTGGAATGGTTTAGGTCTCTTTCTCCCAATTTAATTGGAGACTTTCAAACCATTTGTGATAAGTTATTGGCACACTACGCCAATTTCAGATGCTCTCTGAAGATAATTGATAGCATATTTGGCTTGAAGCAGAAGCCGAATGAGGCAATCAATGCCTTCTTGTACATATTTAATAGCTTTGTTGCAAATTAAAGACTGCAACACGAGACTAGCTATCAAAATTTATGGCAAAGCCCTTTAGAAAAATACATGTTATGCGTAATATATGATTATGAAGAACTTTCGGAGCATGGAGGAAGTGAATTTGAAGACTCAAAAATGGATCCGGATTGAAGAAGATGAATATTTTAAATACTTGGATGATCGGCCAGTCGTTGCTATCACTGTTAGAAGAGATGAGACTCCCAAGTTAACTCAAACAACTACCCTGAAACCTTCCTAAAAAAATAGACAAGTCATTGAGCCACCAAAGAATCATAAACCGGAACCCGAGTCTCACAAAAGATCCAAAATACAAACCCAACCCCTGAATACATTCCTTTAAACATAAATCCCACCAAAACCTGGGCAGACAATAAAAATTTTGGCATGTTCAGAGAATACATACCTATCATAGTTTATAAAGAGTCCAAGGACAATAACTTGTATTGTGTTTTCTATAAAGATATTAGGCATAATATTGGAAAATATTTTACCCTGAGAAACCAGATCCAATGGTTACTCTGGAAAGGCCAACTACAACAGTACAAGTAGGTGGAAAGGCCATCATGGATTCATGAGAAGACCTAGGAGGTGGGACTGAGTGTAGCGGGATATGAATACCCTTAGTGGAGATTGTAATTATAAGCCATAATGAGAGACTCGAGGTAAATAAAATGACCACCCAATTTTCGAAGATGAAGATTGAGTCGAGGCATACTTGTACAATTCATGAGAGGCCAGCGAATAAAGAATCCGAAGAACCCTGCAGGGTAAAATCCTCTCAAACAAAGAGGTTTGGAGTAAAAAAGGTTCCGGGAGCCACTATAATGGCTGTGAGTGATGATCGAGCCCCAATCATTTTATAAGAAATGATTTAGCTGATGTAGATTTTCCACAGTTAGACCCACTGGTTATTTCCGTTATGATTGGCAGCACAAAAGTACATCATATTTTAGTCGATGGTGGAAGCATTACTGATATTTTATTTAGAGAAACATTCGGGAAAATGAAGCCGAAGCTGTAAGATTTACGTCATTGTCATACACCTATCGTTGCCTTTGAAGGAACAAGGCTTAATACAAGAGGCGTAATTTCTTTGCCAGTGACTACAAGTGGGAAGATGGTGTAGTTAGACTTTTTGGTGGTTGATATACATTCGATGTACAATGCCATAGTCAGAAGACAATGGATTCACAGTATGAAAGTTGTCTCATCCACCCTACATCAAGTGATTAGGTATTTCAATTCGAATGGGAGTAAAACGTTTGACATAAAAGGGAATCAACAAGCAGATATGTAATGTTATGCTCTAACTGTCCGCCCGATACAGAATAAAGAGTGGGACAAAATGACTAACATCTTGGAGGAAGAGAGGCCCCGGAAGAAGGCCAAATAGCAATTACAGGATCCAACTCCAAAGTAGTTCGTGAATGATAATGAGTACAAAGCTCCAATCATTGAAACATTGGAGTCCCGATCACTAGATCTGGCTTGTCCCGACAATGTGGTGTATATCATATCAGAATTGGTAGAGCAGGAAATAGAAGAATTGATGAAATTTCTCCTAGAGAATGCAGATGTTTTTGCCTGGATATATAAAGATATGCCAAGTATAGATCCAAATTTAGCTTGTCACAAATTGGTTGTAAACAATGAGGCCATGCTCATTGTGCAGAAGCAAAGAAGGTTTGCTTCAGAGAGAAATCAAATCATCTCTAAAGAAGTTGGTAAATTATTGAAGGTTGGCTTCATAAAGGAAGTGAGATATCCACATTGGGTTTCCAACATAGTGGTGGTTTAAAATAAAAATGGGAAATGGAGAGTGTGTGTTGATTATACTAACAAAACATGCCTGAAAAGTTCCATATCCACTTCCAAAGATTGATCAACTCATGGATGCAACTACGGGGTATAAAATGTTGTCTTTCCTGGACGCATACAGTGGGTACAATCAAATCCCACTTCACCCAGATGACCAAGAGAAAACAACCTTCATTACTCTTCGGGCCTGTATTACTATAAAGTCATGCCTTTTGGGTTAAGAATGCATGATCCACTTATCAGATGATGGTTAACACCATTTTCTAGGAGTTACTTGGGAACACAGATGTAGCATACATTGATGACACATTGGTAAAGAATATACAAGCTCGTTATCATATTATAGACCTGACTAAGGTCTTTAAAGTGATTCATAAGCACAAGTTAAGACTCAACCCTAGCAAATATGCCTTTGAAGTTTCATCTAGGAACTTCTTGGGGCATGTAGTAAGGCGGATAGAGATTTAGGCGAATCCAACCCAAGTCAAGGCGTTACTTGAAATCACCACCCCAACGACAAATAGGGATATTCAAGTGCTCACTAGAAGTGTTGCAGCCTTTTTCCGATTCATTTCCAGGATGTCAGATAAGTGTCGAGAGTTATTTCAAGTTATCCGATCTGGGAATGGGACATCATGGGGCCCGGAGCAAGCAGAAGCTCTATATCAGCTAAAATGTTATTTGAATCAGCCCCTTATTTTGCTACACCAAAGGCATACAAAAATTTATTTCCCAACTTAGTAGTTTCTCATTACTCCATCAGTGATGTACTGCTGAAAGAATAAGAAAAAAGGCAAAAACCAGTATTTTTTGCTAACCTAACATTGCTTGATGTAGTGACTCGATACACAACAGCAGAAAATTGGTTTTAACTCTTCACTATGAAAAGGAGAAGTTCCGACATTATTTTGAGTCACAAGATCGTGATAATGACTTCTTATCCACTAAGATCTATTATCAATAAACCAGGCGTAATGAGGCGAGTTGGGAAGATGGCAATGGAATTTTCTATATATGATATTATGTATTGGCCCTGAACTTCCAAAAGGGTCAGATGTTAGTAGATTTCTTGCTTGAGTTTGAGCCAACTATAGAGGATGAAACTCTTCACTTGACTATGTTAAAATATGAGTTGTGGAAACTATATGTTGATGGGTCAAACAATCAATCTGGAGCTAGTATTGTACCTAGTTAGCCCAGATGGCTTAGTAATAGAAGAGGTTGTTCATATATTTTCCCAAAAACTAACAACGAAGTTGAGTATGAAGCTTTGATAGCGGGAATAAGGCTTGCAAAAAAAAAACTATGTGTAAAGAAAGTAGATGTATGCAGTGATTCGGCTTTGGTAGAATCACAATGGCATGAGGATTTTTTTACCAAAGAAAATCAGATAGAGAATTATTTGAATATGGAAAAATAATTATCTGTATCTTTTGAAAGTTTCCAGATTAGCCAGATCCCTGAGTGGAGAACTCGATGGCAGATCACTTGGCCACATTGGTCTCTGGTTCCGTAAAGACATTACGGAGGGAAAATTGCATTACAACTTTGTATAAGCCTTCAATTTCACAACTGGAACTAGAAGTTATAGAATAAGTTCAGATAACTACTGGATGAACCTATGCATTGCTTATTTGCATAATCAGACACTTCTAGATAACAGAAATTAAGCCTGTCACATAAAATAGAAATATGAGAGATATTGCTTGGTCGATGGAGAATTGTATTGAAGATCATATTCTGGACCACTCCTCGAGTGTTTAGTTGAGCAACAAGCACGAGAAGTATTATCAGAAACTTATAAAGGCCAAACAGGAAACCATTTCGGAGGGAGAACATTGCAGCAAAAGATATTTCAGGCATGATACTACTCTACTCTTCAGAATGAGGCATACATTTTCACTCGAAAAGTGCAAGAAGTATTAGAAGCATGCTACTAGAATCTAGATCCGGCCACGGTTTCGGTTCGGAACTGAAACCGAACCAATTGAAAATAGACGATTCCGGTGCAACCGATTTCGATTCCGGAACCGGAACCAGATTTGTTCGGTTCAGTTAGGATTTTCCCCTAGCCGAACCGAACGGAACCGGACGGTTCTAACGTTTCGAACCAGAACCGTTGGAACTATTCGGTTCCAGAGGTTCTACGGTTCCTACCGGAACCATTGAAGCCCAACAGTTACTAAACGTGGCTCCCTGCCTTAAAAATTAAAAAAAAAATCTTAAGAGTAATTACTAAATTACCCTTAATTACATTAATAAAACAGATAGTTTTAGGGGCATTTTAGGTATCTCAAAAATAATTCAAAAATGTATAATATATGGGTCATTCTTCATTATTTTAACACACCATTTCTCAATTCTCTCAATTTCTATAATTCTCTCATTCTCAATTCTCTCATCTTCAATTTCCCATTCTCATCTCTCAATTATCTCATTATTTAATATTTATAAATAAAAAATGGCAAGCTCATCTGAGAACACCATATCCAATGTGCCAATCCAAGAGAGCGATTGTAACGACCCCAAATATTTTTTTAGTTCGGCTAGGGACGCATGGGTTTTTTTTTTCATGCACTAATAAATAATTTACGGGATCGACTTAGAGACAATAGACACCTACTTAATTATGGGCCTAAGTGAATTCTAACTTAATTTGATTTAATTTTAGCCCAAATTTTCCTTTGTTTATTAGTAAAGCCCAATAAAATTAAAAGAAAGAAAAGAAAGAAAGCCCAAGCCCAACAAATTATTGCACTAGACTTCTCTTTCTCTAGAATTTTGCTTAGCAAATTGGGAGGAAATTAAAAAAAAAGTCTTTCATTTCTTTTGGACTATGGCCGTGAGAATGAAGTGATGAGAGGAAGAGAGAGTTTGCATTTTCTTAGCAATTTTTCTTAAGCTCCACAAGGGTAATCCATTCAAGCTAAATTCAAGAATAAGAAAAAAAGGAGATCAAAGGGCATTATTGGTGAAAAATGAAGTTGAATAGAGGTAAGAAACATTTGTCCCAAATTTTTAAGTTTTGAGTTATGAAGTTTGGGTGTTGGTAGAATGTTGTGGATGGTAGTATTGAAATTATTGATGGTTGTTGAAATTAGAAATTCATGTTTGGGGAACTTTTGATTTCCAATTCTAATGAGAGCATTATGTAAAGATTTAGGAGATTTGGATTGTGTTTGAATGTTGAAAGTATGACATAATGATAATTAGATGTTGTATTTGCTTGTGATTGTGTGGAAATAGGATTTGGGGTTAACCATGGAAGAAATAAAACCTGGTCCTGGAAATGACGACGCGTCACGACGTGTGAGGCTTCACTTCATGACGCGCACGAGTCAGAAGCCTGGAATTGGTCTGATGAGGTCGCTTCGCGACGCAGATGGGCCAGTATCGCGACACGTACCCAAACCAGAACTATTTTTTTCTTTTTTTGAAGTCGCGATGCGTAACTAAAGGTTTAAAATTTTATTTGTTTTATACTTCACCCAAAGGGATAAAAGACATTCTAAGGGACTTAATTTAATTTCGAACCATGTTTGTAACTTGTGTTGTAACTCAACTTATTCTAAATAGATACTCGACATGAGCCACGTTCTCCCCCAGCGACGTGAAGCAGAGTTGACCGGACTTCAAATCTGTGAGTGGAGATCTTTCTTTCAAATTGATTTATATTACTTAATATTGATCAAGATTTATTTAGAAATTTATTTTTAAATGCTTTAGGGCATTAGCCTTATTGAATTATCAGCTATTTCTTATGTAAGAAAATTTTAGAAAGGTTTAAGATTTTAAAGCATAAGTTCTTAAGTTTTTCGAGGCATGGGGGAAAAACTCACCTCAGCTCTGACTTATGGAATTGAAGGACAGAGAATGTGTGCACACGTAGTTCAGAGCTAGAGGGAGGCGATACGTAACGCCCCTAGACCATAGTTTCAGGGTCAGGTAGTAGCATGGATTAGCACTACCGACTCTTGTTCAGTGGCTTGGGGACGGCGATACGTAACGTCCCAAGACCACTAGTTAGGCGTATGGGGGGACGATGTTACTTAGCGCCCGCATGCGTCAAGTTTTCTACAATACCAGAGATTTATACAGACAATATTTTAAAAAAAAGGTTTTCTTGAGTTTAAAAGAAAAGAACCAATTTTCAAATAAGGATTTCAGAAGCATTTTAAGACTGAATGATTTTAAATAGTTGTATTGATTCAATTTCTTGATTTTGTAGCTTCACTCACTGAGTTCCATAGGACTCACTCCCATCATTTCCCAGTTCTTTTACAGGATTCGTCTTTTAGTGAGCCACGTGCTACTTTTTGAGACCCAGCTCGAGGATAAGTGTCACGCTGCAGTCACTACCATCTTTTCAGATCTATGTTCATATAGAATGTAGTTCTCTGGGATGTCATTTTGTCGTACCACTGACGTATATTTGATGTTGTATACATACTTTACATACTTTCAGACATGTATATAAATTTTGTTTCATGATCTCACGTTTAAGTTTATTTTAAGTCTTTAAGTTTGTATGTGGGGCAATTATAGAACGCATAGTAATAAGATAAGTGTAAGTGTTCTATTGCATAAGTCAGAGGATCAGGCGACAGTGGGATCTGTTGTCTGCCGGTAACATTTTCGTATTGGGATGTTACAGCGACCAAAGTATCAGTACACAGAGAAGAGAAGTTAAGGCTCGTTCTTTTGATATTTTCAAAATTCATTTTCATTTAGTCAAAACTGAAAATGAAGGTCCAAGAGCAATATGTAACTATTGTGGTGTATCTTACAAATTTACTGGTGGCTATGGCAATATAAACAAGCACTTGGATAGACATCATGCCGTTGAAATTGGACTTTATACAACGCAAACTCAAATCGGCAGGTACACATCATCTAGTAGAGGTACGAGTGCTTTAGATTTATTTAAATATTATGATGCTAAAAATAGAGAAGAATTTGCTAAATTTACTTGTCTGACACATCTTTCTTTTAAGTTTTGGTGAAAAATTGCTTTTACTAATTACGTTCGAAATGCTTTAAATCCTGCTTCTTGTAGAATGAATAGAAATACAACAAAACGTCAGATTTTTAAATTATACAAAGATGATAAATTATTTTAAATGAAATATTTAAAGATATTAAAGGTCGTCTTTCTATTTGTTCTGATATTTGGAGTGATCATTGACAAACACACTCATACATGGGTATGACTTGTCATTGGATTGATGCATCATGGAACTTGCAAAAATGACTTATTGTATTTAGAGTTTTTGATTAGCAACATACTCGTACTGCATAAAATATTTATAGAATGACTAAAGTAATTTTTGATGAATATGATTTATTAGGTAAAATTTTAACAATTGGTTTTGACAATGTATCTGCAAATACTGCATCAATTAAAGATTTAAAATAAATATGCCAACCAAATTTGGGGGGTTGATTCTTTCATGTTCGTTACACATGTCGTGTCCTTAATTTATGTGTTCAAGGTGGTCAGACTTTTTTAGCACCTTACATTGATCATATTAAGATTGTACTTAATTGTATTTGGTCATACTCTCAAGTTAGGAGAAAATGAGCTAAGTTTTTCAAATTAAATGGTGTTAAAGCGGTAAAATTTGCACAAGATGTTCCAACACGTTGGAATTCATCTTATTTTCTTTTAAGTCGAGCTTTCCAATATAAAGATGTATTATGTAATTTTTTTCCCAACATGTTCAACATATCACACTTTTGCATAGTCAATGAGATATTTGTTAAAAATTTTAGAACTTTTTAATGTTGCTACAAATATTTTTAGCGGTGTTTATTATTCTACAACAAATTTATTTCTTGTTGAAAGTTTGAATATTGTTGGTACTCTATCTAACCATGTTGAAAGTTTTAATCCTAATGATATTGTTTTAATTGAAGCTATTTCTGTTATGAAGTGAAAATGATTGATTTATTTTAAAGACATTCCATTACTTTATTTTATCGTCTCAGTTTTTAATCCTAGATTTAAAATAGAAGGTTTGAATAGTGGCTTACTAGCTTACTAAACATATTTGGGAATAACTGATGAAATTAATATTACAAGAATAATAGATAAAATAAAAATTGATTTAATAGATTTATTTAATGATTATGAAGGATAAATGTACTTCGGATCAGCGAATTCATTCTCAATGGGTCATATGTACTTCTCACAGTACTTGACATTTAGATGGGAGGAAACAAATCTCAATACACATCTAGCTACAAATGCACACAATCATAAATTAGAATCAATATCAAACAAAAAACCAAAACAAAAACAATAGGAATACTTACGAATATCCTTGCTAAATGTGTGAGAAATTCGGTATGATCGGTGCTTTGGCCTCCTCCAAACACCAGTAACTTCAAAGGGGGATCGAGTTCATATTCTCTAAACTTCATATCTGACACGAAGGCCTTGTGGAATAGAGTGATGAAACACTTCACTTCTGTACCCTGGATAATATGAAATCTCTTGACTCTATATTTCAGGTTATAGAGGGAAAAGAAATCGAAAAGGGTGAAAATATGACAATTTATTAACAACATGTTGAAGGCCCATAAAGCCTGTAAAATCTCAAGAATCAGTGGATGAATGGGGAAGGTCCGGTATTGTATCTGTTGCCTAAAGATTATAATATTGTATTCTCTAATATCATGGGGGTTATAGAGGTCCTCATTGTACTCCTCAACCTCCACCGCATCAGAGAGGCTTAGTTGATCAAGTATCTCCTCCAGAGGTTTGGTTTCAAACCCAGGTGCTATAATGTTTTATAAAAAGTTTGAAGATTTTTTTCAAAAAAAGGGCCGAAAAACTTAGGATTTTCGAAAACAAAAGAACAGTAAAGGTTAATTGAAAACCTTTAGCCTAATTTTATAGACACTTTTTGGTGGAAATCCTTCGTAAAATGTGCAAACCTTTTAATTTTTTCCATCATTAGACGTGTAGACACTACATTTTTGCATGAGCCCGATGATGAGCCTCGTATGGAGGCACTACCCGAAAAGTTACGAAAGTTGCGAAAAACGAATATCGGAAGGAATGAAAACCTCCAAAATTAGCCCCTCATCGGATTCGAACTCACTAGCCAGCCTCAAATTCGCTCAGTCAGCTTCTGCTTCAAACCATAGCCTCGGCACATCAGCCCCAGCCTCGGCCAAAGACCCCATTCCATCGGTCCATCCACCTTCGGCCCATGCAGCCCATGCAATCCACGCCCATTTCCCTTCATCAACACTTTCCAATTTAATGACATTTTGGGATCCCATCTTTACCAATTTAACAAGATTGAGATCTTTTCATCACCAAATTTATGAGAAATAATTTGATAATATTTTTCCCCAAATCAACATGATTTGTTTCCCTATTTGGAGATCCATTCAAATCATTATAAAAAAAAGGACCAAATCATCATCACAGATAGACTTTTTTTCTTCTTCTTTGGGCAGCAACTTGAAGGAAAAACCCTAGGATCACCGAAACCTAGACACAAAAACAGGCTTCCTTCTTCTTCTTATCACCAAAAAAATAGAGAAAAATACAACAACCATCACCAAAAACAACCAGCCAACCAAAAATAACCAACCAGAACCACTGAAAAACAGCACCAAAACAGCAAACCAGAACCACAAAAAATAGCACCAAAACAGCAAACCAGAACCACCAAAAAACAGCACCAAAACAGCAAACCAGAACCACCAAAAAACAGTACTAAAACAGCAAATTAGAACCACCATAACAACAGCGAGAAATAGCAAAACAGCAGCCATAAAAAGTGAAACAGTGAGCAAAATAACAAACAGCGAACCAGAAACAGTAAACAGCAAACCTTGAAACCAAGCTTCAATCCTTCCGACGACAGCCTAACGCACTTCCGAGAAAGCAACTCAAAAGGTAAGACCTGAGGGCACCCTTACCATATTTATTTTTATAGTTCTGGATGCTGCATGCTTGGCTGAACGTGAGATACGTCCAACCGGGTATGCGAAGTTCTACATCAAAGACGACCAAATTTCTGGTCACATTTTTTTTTCTTTCTTTGGCATTTCGTTATTTATCTTTTTTTTATCTGTTTATTCACTTTTATTGTTATTTTATTATTTCGCCCCGTATTTTATTTATTTTTTGTTCATGTTGATGATTATACGTATATGCATTGTTATATGTTTTCATGTCTATTTTTATGTCCGTTTACATTGCATTGATGATTATGTTGTTGGACAATTATGACCCATAGCGTCACTATTTGTACAGATCATGGTGTTGTTGTACAAATTAACTATGTGACAAAGGAGATTGCTCTCTTATCATTTGTGATTAGATCACCTAGATGTATAAATGATAGGAGGTCCCTATGATTTGTTCCTGGATTGAGAATGATATGAGACAGTATCAGTCCACGGAGGATAAATCATTAAATATCTCTAGTCAGAGTATTATCGAGATTGGACATCGATAAATACGTAAAAGACTAGTATTACACTTGTGTGCCTTGTGAGGGCACAACGACATAGTTCTCATATATTTGGGTATAGGATACTCATGCAAGTGTAATAGGAGGTTGTGTTTTACCGATGGTACGGGAAACAGCTTCGCTCTGGATAGACCCTCTCGGAATTCCATTGGTAGTATGACTATGTGTCTATGGAAGTCCGAAATCAGGGTATGTGTATTTGGTCTTAACCTGAGACTTGCACCGCTAATACTTGCGACAATCAATATACTTTGGTTTTGGTCATCCAGGGCTTTAACCGAATTCTGTGTACGCCTCTTCTGGGTATATCGAGAATCGTAGTGTGTTGGGTGTGATGTCAAGACGGAAGTATCACTCTAGTCATAGTGGAGATGATGATCACGTAGGATACGTGACTGGTTCTCTTAAATGCTGCAACTATCAGGATATTATGACAAGGTCATGTATATCCGATTATAGAGACTAATCACTAGACATCCGACATGTGCTTCGTAAGGGGCAGACACAATTCCAGCCCCAGACCTAGCACGTGATCATCTGATACTGGATCGACATACACAATACTACGTATATTACGCCTGATATAGATCGTTTATTCCTGTAAGCATGTTTCTGGAGAATTAGGTAGGCATGGTGTTTTGCTAGAAGCCAACCTTGTCTTGTAAATCGGTATAAACGTAGTACTAGGTACTTACGTGTTCAGATAGTCCGACGACCGTATTTACTGCCAACATATCCGGGGATCTCATGGGTCGCTTCCTGAAGATTCACCGATGATGTATGACTCGCACTTTAATTAATCTGGGATTAATTTGATGAGAGAAAAAATTAATCTGGGATTAATTGCGGAGATATTTTATCTGGGATAAAATATCAATCAAAGAGAGAGAACGATTAATTTGGAATTAATCGATAAAATTAATATATTTGATATATTAAACGAAATTGGATTTCGACGCGGAATTGAAATTAGATTTTAATTCGGGCGAACGAATTAATTTAGAATTAATTCATTAGCGACGTGAATAGTAATTATGATTGGCATGATTATTTAATTAAATTAGATTTAATTACGACGTAATGGAAAATTCGTTAATTTGGAATTAGCGAACCCGAGTCCGAGATTATTTGCGAGTGCATTCGCATTTCGAATTCGAGTGCGGCACGCAAGTCAAATCAAGTGTCAAATCAAGCGTCAAATCATTAGTCACTTCAAGCGTCAAATCACTTGTCAATTTGAGTGATGTCACTTGACAACTTGATTGATTGATGTGATTGATGTGATTGATTGTAGTTGTTGGAATGGTTGTTGCCATTTGACTTTTGAAGCCAAATTTGGTAAATCCATTTTATTGATTTTTTGAAAATCAAATAAAAGGTATTTGATACACTTTTCTTACCAACAAAAACAACTCATTCTCTTCACTTTCTTCTCCTCTTGCTCACGCCCAAGGGCTGTTTTCTGCTCATTTTGTTGTGAATGGAGAGGAAGATATGAGTGATTTTTGCGGCAAAAATCACCGAGTGCTAGCACACCAAATGAGGACATGCGTAGGTGATAGGTAAACCAACCCGTGGGCTTGGAACAACCACCCAAAAGCTTGGAGCTTGGCCGAATTTTTGAAGTTGAAAACAGCCTACCGCCGAATGCAAAAGGGAGGAGCAGAATTTGATTTTTGTTCATCACCGCATCGCTCAACCGATCGATGTAAGTATTCCGCAACTTCTCGATTGTATTCACATGTGTTTTTATGCTCGATAATTGATCCTTGGACCTTAGAGAATTCCAACAATGGTATCAGAGCCAATATTGAGCATGAAAATGATTTAGGGTTAAAATTGGGTAAAATTGATTTGAGCATGAATAATGAAATTGGATTATTTAATATGCTTAATTGAGGATTGATTGGATCAATTTGATGAAAAGGTGTTTGGAATATTTTCCCCAATTTTTGATGTGTTAGCCGAATGTCAACTATGCCATAATGTCTTGGATTTTGATTTTTTGATTCATTGGATGAGTTAGAATCATGTTGGGGATGTTGATTTAATGTTGAATTGAATTTAATTGGATTGAATTTGATTTGGGCATAAAATTCCCCTTTGGCCGAGAGTTAAGAAGCATGTAATTGGGTTTGATTTTTTGTTAAATTGTGTTGGACATGATTTAATGATGAAGAGCATGATTAATTAGGCTAATTGGTGTTTTGGAAATGTTAATTGGGTAATTAATTGTGTTATACACTTTGTGTAATTAAATTGGGAATTTGGAATTTGGTAATTTAATTATTTGGGCCTATTTTGTTAAATTGGGCTTTTAAAGTTGTTATTGGGCTTATTGAGCTTGGTTGTACTAAGTTGAGTTTAGGCTAAATTGGTTGGATCTAATTGGGCCCAAAACCGCATCCATAAAGCCCAAATGCGACTAATGGACCTTTAAAGTTTAATTGGGCCTAATGGGCCAAAATTGATTTATGTGCTTATGGGGTAATTCCAAGATTAGGCTTTGGTTATTGGGTTTGACCCGAGATGACCAAAAGTCCACGCCTTAAAAAATTAATTAAAAGCCCATTGGACTTTAATTAAATTAATGTTGGACGTTAATCGGGCTTTGAGACCCGTAACGATTAAATTTGGAATTTAAGTCGTAAAAGTTCGTTAATAAAGTATAGTATTTAATTTGGAATTAAATAGCGAATTAGTATTAAATACAAATTGAATTGGATTTAATTTTGTAGTTTAATTTAATTCGAGAATTTATACTTTGAGTACTTATTCGCAAAACGAGTTTGGCTCGAGGAAAATCAAATCGTTGTTTGAACATTTGATGGTCACTAATTATCAGATTAATTAATTTGATTAGATTGATTGATAACATGCTTGTGTGAATACATGGTTGCGATGCATGAATAATGTATATAAGATGGATATTAGATGGGTGGGGCAATTTTAGAAATTGTTGAAATAAAATTAGAATTTCTTAATTGGACCTGCATGTCCAGCCTTATCACCTCCTTATTCTTTGTATTCTCTTCTCACTCATTCCCCTCAATGTAAATAGAAGTGTAGTGTAATGGGTAGAAGTGATTCATGTGCTAACGGGAGAGATAAAGGGAGAGATTTTATCTAGGATCAATGTGTAAAGTATCCATCCGCATATCATTATTATTTATTTATACGCGCTTTATTATGTATTTAGAATGCATGTTTAAGGGTGTATGATGATGAGACCTTAACAAAGATAATAAATTGGTTGTCAATTCGCACTCGAAAAACCCTCGTAAAATATTAAGCGTTTTTCATTCCATTGAGTGATTCTTACTCAAGATCCGAGACTGGCATTGGCTTATTGGCCAAAGTCAAGGCCTTTGTCCGTCGAGGATGTGTTTGAATCACGAGAGCTTTGTTTCATATCAGTTTCTTGTCCAAGTTGTGGTTTGTTGGCCAAAGTCAAGACCACTTCTTGTCCATCGACATTGATTACGAAGCTTTCCATGGTCAATGGGTCGCGCTTAACTGAGATCACTAAGTTTGTTGTGCCAAAACCAAGGCTTAGTTGATTCAGAGGAAAAATGTTAGGTAATATATTTGATATATTGGCATATATAAGATATATATTTCGGACTTGGATGTCCCCCTACTGGATCTAGGAATTGGATTGGATCCAATCGATCTTAGAGATCTACCTAATTAATTATCATACAATTTGTTGGCCAAAGTCAAGATTGTGTGATATTTAACGGGATCCTAGCCCACTAGGAAACACAGTTTCCCGAGTACTCGACAGAGGGTTAGAGGCTCGCCGAAAAATAGTGGGAGGCAAGAATTGAATTTGCAATATTCGTTTAATTACTTGCCATACTCGCTCAAACAAATATCATTCGTCAAATCAAATAAATGTCAGTTGGACTAATATTTAAACGTTGTTTTAATAAACAGTTGGACTGTATTCAAACTATTCATTTATAGTTGGTTATATAATTGGATTATAGTAATCAATATATTTGATTTAATTAAAGTATAGTTGATTAATATAGTTGGACTATAATAATCATTATATTTAAAAGTACCAGAAATCGTTGATTAAATAGTTGGACTATTAGAATCAAGATAAAATTGAAAGATTGACATTTAAAACATAATCATAGGGAAAATGTATTTAAATGGTTTAATTTTCAAATTGGGAATATAATTTCAGGATGGTCCTGGAAACTAATAAGTTACTTTATTTTGATAAAATAGCATATTAAGCCTAAGCTAGGAGTTAAGCAAATAGTAGAGCATGATATTTGGAAGATTCATGTAATGATAACTTTAGTGCTTAATCCATTAAGTTTGTCGTAGTAGACTCCTTAATTTCTGAATCAGAACTAAGGATTAGATCCTTAAAGTATGATAATGAAATTGAAGGATCTTCAAAGAATCTATCCTTAGAATCTTAGAAGTACTAAATTGCAATAAA
Source organism: Zanthoxylum bungeanum (assembly GCA_019454045.1). Classification (NCBI taxonomy): domain Eukaryota; kingdom Viridiplantae; phylum Streptophyta; class Magnoliopsida; order Sapindales; family Rutaceae; genus Zanthoxylum; species Zanthoxylum bungeanum. Next base: position 26,191 of record SKCR01021138.1, read on the forward strand.
TAACTCTTGGAGAGTTAATGACTATTCTCAAGGAGACAAAGTCAAAGTTTGCAATAGGCAAGTAGCGCAAGGCACACCTTACTTCGATATTCTAGAAACCTGAGGCTTGGCCAAAGGCTTCTGGAATTTGAAAAGGGCAAAGGCAAAATCATTATAATCTTCTGGGAAGATAAAGGACATATCCCAAAATGTCTGACTAAATTGTGTTAAACAGGATCGCGGAAGCGTGACTGCTGTTTGGACAAAGCAGACATGAAGGAATTGAAGACGAGCAAGGCTCTGACTTCAAATATGTTTGTCATAAATATGTTCACTACTAGTATTAAAATTTAATTTTAAATACTTAGTGTGGTACATAAAATATATGTATTGATGTTCAGAATATGTTATGAACAGGATACTGACTTCAATTGATATAAATCTGCGAAATGGAAATGGGACGAAAGTCGCTGTTTTAACCGTAGATACCTAAGTTTAGGAACTACCTTCGGGTATTTACTTAAATTAGGAAACTGTTATAATGTAACTAGTTTGACTAGATACATTATCTCTATATCAGTGTTTAACCCGCTGCGGGTGAACCTTTATATTCTAGAACACTAAAGTGTTTTATTATATAAAGATGATATTGAGATAAACACATTAGATGTGAATAACAGCATTTATATTTTGAATATAAATAAATATCAAACATATAACGTGACAAACAAATAGTTCAAACTGATTTGATCAGATGAAACTTATTGTGGCATTGTTGTCTGTGACACAATTAAACAAGACTCGTATATCCACACTTTTGAAGAGTGGGTACTCGGACTGATTTGATTCTATTCAAATAAAGTCTACGAATCTAGTTAATTGGGCAAATTGCCTAAAACACTATTTACTTGGTAAAAGTGTAAGTGCCACCGATCTGTAAGCCCTAGTTCATAGTGAAGCAAGTGGGCCTATGTCTAGCTAGGCTAGAGATGGATATGAATATTTCGTGACCTTTACGGATGTGGCAACGTATTATGGTTATGTGTTTCTTTTGAAACACAAATCAAAAACTTTTAAGGTTTCGACACGAAGTAGACAAACAGACCAGCTAAAGTATTAAACTGTCGCGGTAAAACCGTAATGGAAAATACTTAAGCAATAATTTTCTAATATACTTGAAAGAGTATAGTATTCTTTCAAATGAGGACTCCTCCCGGAACACGTCAAATTGACGGTGTGTCCGAACTGAGTAACCGAATTTTGTTAGACATGATAAGGTTAATCATGAATCGCTCTGAGCTACCATTTCCTTCAACGAATAAGTATAAACAGTGCAGAACTTATTTAGAATAAGGTTCCATAAAATCTGTTTGACAGATCTCATATTAGATATGAGCAGGAAAGAAATTATGTTTCTCAATCCTGAATATTTGGGTATGTTAGGCATATGTTTGGATGATACCAAACTAGAACCCAAATTGGATAAGTGCCAATTGTAGGTTATCATAGGGATACCATAAGTATAGTACTTATACATCTCACCAGAGAACAATTAGATTGTTGCTCACCATGCAGTTTTCCTAAAGAGGAATACCGATATGCAGTGGTAAGTGGGAGGATAGTATAACTCGATGAAAATCTGAGTGATACTGTTCCAGGCATCGATTCCTAATGGAACATAAATAGTTAATCAAAGATGAAACTATACCAGTAATCTTCGAATACACAAGAACCACGTAGTTCGGATAGAGTCAGAAAACAACCTGAGGTATGGTTTCTGATCTCACCTCGTAAAGATGTCAATCTTTTTAGGAATACCAACTGACTACGTATGAGGAAGTGATACAAGGTATCGACTCCCTGATTATGGCAAAGTGTCATGAGTCTGAAATGGATTCCATGTATATCAACTATGTTTAGACACTAGTTGTTGTACCGTAAGGCATTGTGCCTATTGGTACTATATAGGTCTTCAAGGAAGACATTAATGGAAGGCAACATACCAACGTATATGACCGGCGTAAACACACACGTATAACGCAAGCGCACGTATCGTTCAAGTAGTATAAAAATATCGATCCCACGAGGACTTAATATCTAAACTATTAATTATATGAGGTCAAATGATTACTAGTATCTAACAGGTTGATTGATTGATTTGAACTGGTGACGATTCTAAATTTAAAAGCAAGTTAATAAAATTGTCGAAAATAGGTTTTAAGAAAATTCAATATTAAAAACTATATAGGGTTGTGATGTCTTCCAATATCATTTTAAAGATGAAGTGGTTATCTTAAAGTTGGGTAATATATTGATTTATTAACCTGGAACACTAAATTATGTGTAAGCCTCTGTCGATGGTCAGACACAAATACCCAGTTTAACCCAATTGAACCATATGTCTATGTCAATCAAATTATCTGGATTCATTAAGTTTAAGTTCCAATTATGGCTACCCCCGCCCGACAGGTATATTCCTATCCTGTAAGGAAATCTATTAAAGGGTTATCTATCCTCAAGGAAGATCGTGGGCTATTGAGTCTAAGGCTGAAACCTAAAATCCCTATGTCTAGTTCATTTTAGATTTACCAGTTCAATTTTATTAATGGCCAATTAATAAAAAGCATTAAGATTAAGACTCAATAAATAAACTTTTATATTACCCAAACTATAATTTAACCCCTTATAAACCGGTGATATTGGATTTCATCACTACCCCAGATAACTGGCTTAGTTACGACACATATTTACGGGTAGTAAAAATTTAAATAAAATAAAAGACATAAAGTAAATTCTGAAAATTAAATACTGAAAGTAAATTGCTGAAAAGTAAAAAGTAAAAGTAAAAAGTAAAAGTAAAAAGTAAAAAGTAAAAAAAAAAAAGTAAATTACTGAAAGTAAATTGCTGAAAAGTAAATTACTGAGATTAAATAAAGTAAAAATACAATAAAAGAAAATGTTGGGGTTAGAGGATCAACTTTTATTACTACTATTTTAGATATCTCACTTAATATAATATATTAACTTTGCGTGATAATTACCAAATAGGCGGTATCCTGATTAAGTCAAATTAATAATTAATTACCAACCGACCAACCAGGCGGTATCCATACTTAGTCAGGTTAAAACCAATTTATAATTAATTTTCAACCGGCCAATATAGCGGTATCCTCATTAAGTCAGGTTTTAAATAATTTATATTTTATATTTAAGGGAGATTAATCTAGATAGCAATAATAAAAGCTTTACCTTTTACCCCAGCAAGAGGGAGTTACCTCCTCATTGCTTGAAAAATAAAAACTGCAAAAATAAAGAAAGAAAATGTTTGTGCGTAAAAGTAAATTGCGGAAAGTAAAAACTGAAAAGTAAAGAAAAGAAATTGCGAAAGTGGAAATTAATTACTGAAAGCAGTAAATAAACAAACAAGATACAATCTTCTTATTTATTCATTAGGAATTTCAAAGAAGAAAGTATGAATTTTACAAATGAAATGGCTTGGTATTTATAGGCAAAATTTTGCCTATATCAAATCATCCATCAAATTCTCCACCAAATCTATTATTAATTTCTCCACTAATTACTCCACCAAATCCATAATTGCTCCACTAATTGTTTATCTTGTTTGGTGTTGATTTGATAATTTTTATTAATTATTTATTAATTTATATTTTGCTTTGAAAATGATTGATAATGACTTTAATAATTACACATCACACACTTCTGAATGGTTCATCAATTTCGGTCATGAACTCTTCAGAATTCGAAAATATTTTCTCTTTCAAAGTTGTAGATCTTTGAGTCTTTTTTAATCTGGCACTTGAATCAGCTCAATCCGATATCTGACTAAATAGTTAAGCCCAAAATACAACAGATGCGCAAAACTGGAATTCCCAAAACTGCACTTCGTCAAAACGCCCTTTCAAGTTTCCAATCTCCAAAATTAATATATCAAGTCCAATAATTGACCTTATTTGACCCATATTTCGTCCTAAATGATTTCATTAAGTCCCGATATTATTTTATCTGCAAAATAAACTAAAACACATCAAAACGTTCATCAAACCCGAGAAACTAAACAAAATATTAAGTTAAATGGGCGGTAAGTATTGATATATTTTCCGCTCATCAGTATAAAGCTAGGCTTTTAGCGGAAAGGTATCGTTATCAACATTGTGTTGATTATGATTCAACCTTTTACCTGTTGCCACGGTAAATCCATTTGGATAATGCTTGTTGATGCTGCATGTTTCATTTATGAAATATGTCAGCTGAACGGGAAAATCGCTTTCCATAAACGGAAACCTTTCGGAGGATGTTTACAACATCCTGTCGATTTTGTCGTACCAAAACTAGCAAACAAGGTTTGCAGGTTGTTCGATCCATGTTTGGATTGTAGCAAGCATAGGTTCTTGGAATTATCGTTTTGATGTAATCATAATAGTTTATGATTTAATTCAAAACGAAATGATTCTTGTGTATATAAGGAGGTTAGTGGGAGCGCACTGACAGTAAATTTCCTATAAAATAATGATAATACCTCATTTCTTGGAATTGACATTCCCATAAAAACAATCGGTGAAAGCTTGGCTTTCATGAAAATTCTCCGTAGAATTCTTGGGAGAAACAACCTTTATTCTAAGAATAAAGATCTACTGGGATAGATTTAAAGTTGTTGACACTCTCCGAGAACTCGTATATTAATAAATGTACATGACCTGGTGTCTCATACGCTTTGAGCATATGGAGTCACAAACAAGCCAATCTAAGTGATAGTCACTGGATTGATGTTAAGAACATCCGTTAATATCTAAGAGATCTAATGATGCTATCTTAAACTATGAAGAATGAGAACTTGAAGTGACTGGGTTCACTACTGCAAATTTCCCAACCGATACAACGACTATAAGTCACAAACGGTACTATACAGTTTGAATAACGGAATAGTGAGCTGGAAATCTTCCAAGCAATATACTGTTACCGAATAAACAACAAATACGGGTCATTGCTGCAGCTGAGGCAGCAATAGAAGCCTTATGGGTCGATAAACAAATCTAATTAGATTAGATATAATTCTGTTAGCAGCTGAGCTAGGCGTCAGCACAGGCTAAAGAATTAATGGTCTCATCAACAATCTAGATACATACTTCGATAATCATCTGATTCGTTCGGATCATACATCGTAGCGATGTGATGATCGAATAAATCGCATCAGATGATAATCATGAAAATCCGCTAACGAAAGACCTTCTCAGCAGTTTGAGCCAACCGTACATAGTTCGGGTGTAAGACACTCGAGTGACTGGCTATAGGCCAAGTGGGAGATTGTTGGACAATTATGACCCATAGCGTCACTATTTGTACAGATCATGGTGCTGTTGTACAAATTAACTATGTGACAAAGGGGATTGCTCTCTTATCATTTGTGATTAGATCACCTAGATGTATAAATGATAGGAGGTCCCTATGATTTGTTCATGGATTGAGAATGATATGAGACAGTATCAGTCCACGAAGGATAAATCATTAAATATCCATAGTCAGAGTATTATCGAGATTGGACATCGATAAATGCGTAAAAGACTAGTATTACACTTATGCGCGTTGTGAGGGCACAACGACATAGTTCTCATATATTTGGGTATAGGATACTCATGCAAGTGTAATAGGAGGTCGTGTTTTACTGATGGTACGGGAAACAGCTTCGCTCTGGATAGACCCCCTCGGAATTCCATTGGTAGTATGACTATGTGTCTATGGAAGTCCGAAATCAGGGTAGGTGTATTTGGTCTTAACCTGAGACTTGCACCGCTAATACTTGCGACAATCAATATACTTTGGTTTTGGTCGTCCAGGGCTTTAGCTGGTTTCTGTGTACGCCTCTTCTGGGTATATCGAGAATCGTAGTGTGTTGGGTGTAATGTCAATACGGAAGTATCACTCCAGTCATAGTGGAGATGATGATCACGTAGGATACGGGACTGATTCTCTTAAATGCTGCAGCTATCAGGATATTATGACAAGGTCATGTATATCCGATTATAGAGACTAGTCACCAGACATCCGACATGTGCTTCGTACGGGGCAGACACAATTCCAGCCCCAGGCCTAGCACGTGATCATCCGATACTGGATCGACATACACAATACTACGTATATTACGCCTGATATAGATCGCTTATTCCTGTAAGCATGTTTCTGGAGAATTGGGTAGGCATGATGCTTTTGCTAGAAGCCAACCTTGTCTTGTAAATCGGTATAAACGTAGTACTAGGTAATTACGTGTTCGGATAGTCCGACGATCGTATTTACTGCCAACATATCCGGGGATCACATGGGTCGCTTCCCGAAGATTCACCGATGATGTATGACTCGCACTTTAATTAATCTGGGATTAATTTGATGAGAGAGAAAATTAATCTGGGATTAATTTGATGAGAGAGAAAATTAATCTGGGATTAATTGCAGAGATATTTTATCTGGGATAAAATATCAATTAAAGAGAGAGAACGATTAATTTGGAATTAATCGATAAAATTAATATATTCGATATATTAAACGAAATTGGATTTCGACGCGGAATTGAAATTAGATTTTAATTCGGGCGAACGAATTAATTTAGAATTAATTTGTTAGCGACATGAATAGTAATTATGCTTGGCATGATTATTTAATTAAATTAGATTTAATTACGACGCAACAGAAAATTCGTTAATTTGGAATTAGCGAACCCGAGCCCGTGATTATTTGCGAGCGCATTCGCATTTCGAATTCGAGTGCAGCACGCAAGTCAAATCAAGCGTCAAATCATTAGTCACTTCAAGCGTCAAATCATTAGTCACTTCAAGCGTCAAATCACTTGTCACTTTGAGTGATGTGACTTGACAACTTGATTGATTGATGTGATTGATTGTAGTTGTTGGAATGGTTGTTGCCATTTGACTTTTGAAGCCAAATTTGGCAAATCCATTTTATTGATTTTTTGAAAATCAAATAAAAGGTATTTGATACACTTTTCTTACCAACAAAAACAACTCATTCTCTTCTCTTTCTTCTCCTCTTGCTCACGCCCAATGGGCTGTATTTTCTCTTCTATTTTCTGCTCATTTTGCCGTGAATGGAGAGGAAGATATGAGTGATTTTTACGGCAAAAATCACCGAGTGCTAGCACACCAAATGAGGACATGCGTAGGTGATAGGGAAACCAACCCGTGGGCTTGGAACAACCACCCAAAAGCTTGGAGCTTGGCCGAATTTTTGAAGTTGAAAACAGCCCACTGCCGAATGCAAAAGGGAGGAGCAGAATTTGATTTTTGTTCATCACCGCATCGCTCAACCGATCGATGTAAGTATTCCGCAACTTCTTGATTGTATTCACATGTGTTTTTATGCTAGATAATTTATCCTTGGACCTTAGAGAATTCCAACATATGTATGTTATTATCCCTTGCGGTATATCAGATGAAAACCCAGACGTAAATTTCGTAGTCGAATCCGAATGGACGGTAGTGCGGTCTATACTTGGGATACAACTCCACGTACCACTCAGAAAATACTCGTATATGCGTGATTAACCCCTATTTTTGTTTGCTATTTATTTATTGACGCATTCCCTGCTTTTGATTGTTTATTATAATTTTCGTTATCACATCTCGTATTTCTTAATTTAATGGGCTTTTGGAACTACGTTATTGTGATTATTATTTTGGTTGGGTATGTTATTACATTTTTATTCGCTTTTATGCATGAATTGTATTAAGACTTGGCTATACCATTGTGTGAACCCATCCATTATACTGGCATAAGTAAGGGACCATTCCGAACCGAACGGTTTGAGGTCTTCCCTTGCGAGGGGTGAGTGCAGCCTTAAATCTTTCCCAGTTCACGCTGGGTGGCGACTCGTTTATTCTCCGATTTAGTCCCCCGCGTGCTAATCCGTACTCTCTACGGGCTGCGAGCCCAAAAGTGTCGTGGTCACTGAACATCATAGGCATAGCGGTAAACCCCGCTTCACTCCTACAAGACTCTTTCACATTTATAAAGCATCGAAATCGCAAACAGCTATAAGTTGTAGGAAACGCTTTCCTTGCGCAGCGGAAGCACGTTAGGCACCCGGATCGAATTGAAATTTTTTTCTGCCCTTCTCACCAAGAGGCCAAATGCTACTAGCACTACCACTGAATTTTTGCTTATGTTTTGAACAAAATTTCAGCCTCGAACAGCGGTACAAAAACTAGACTATTTTGGACCCGAAATGCACCCAATTCACTGTCCATTTTAGCCATTGTATGAATCAATTTCTACTATATTTTAGGTCTAATTTTTTAGCTAAAAACCATCCCAACACAACCCTAAAATGCCCCTTAAAGTTCCCTAAAAATTCTGGATCAAACGTAAAACAAACCGAGTCCCATTACACAACTTTTGTGTGAGACAGTGAGTAATTTTCTGCTCACTGCCGTGAGGTATGTTTAGAAGAAGAGAATATGAGTTTTTGTTCGACACCGCAAAGTCCTTCGAGCTATATCTCGTTACCAACATAAACTAGTGTGGGCTAGACTCACAAAATTAATCCCTAAACGTTTTAGAGATTAATGTCACACTAAGGAAATCTTTTATTTTTCTTCTTGTTCTTATTTTTATTTTCTCAACACTTTGAGAGAATTTGGAGAAGAAGAAGATGTAGGCTAGAGTTAGAAGAAAGAGATTAGGCAAAAAGAAAATCCAATTTTCTTTTTATACTTAGGGTTATTAATTTCCAAAATTAACAAACTCTTCCCCTTCACTCCTATTCAAAATTTGGCCAAGGCAATATTTTTTTTTTGTTAATTTTGTAACATCTAATTCAATTACCATAATGGACAAGATGTTACAAAAACAAAACGGTTAATGCCTTTAAAATTTGTAACTTCCAAATTAAATCCAAGAGTTTTACAACCTAGCATAACTCACCAAGGGTTTCCAAAACCCATTAGAAATTCCAAATTTAGCCTCATTAAATTATATCATATATAATTTAATATTAAGCATTCAATAATTATCATATAATTATTAAAACCATATATTAAATTTTAATATATAGTTTCAAGTGTGACAAAATAATATTATTAATCATATTAATAATATTTATACATATGTGAGTAGATAATTGGACTATCCAATGATACTAAATCTGCTATAGTATATTGAGCTAGCACGAGGACCAAATGGACCTACGGTTCCGAACTCCAATAATCTCGAAATATTAATTACGTTCTTAATTAAATAGTCTGAATTATTAACTCTAGGTTATTCCACTAAAAATCTAAAGTTACACTCTCGTTACCGCATATAGTATATTAAGCTGAACCACGTCGGTGTCCATCGATATAGTCATTACATACGGATTAACCCTTCATAAGTATCTCGTAATTAGAATCGGGTCATAATATCTGTTATACCCCTCTAATTATTTTTACCTTAAATACTATTGATTCTCTAATGAACGATTTATTCATAACCATTATGAATTTTAATCTTTCTATTCATAACAGAAAGACTTGAGCACTCTAACCGTTCAAGTACTGAATCAACCCTTAAAGAAAATACTTATCTACTTCTCGTAAGAATGAGTGAAATCCATGTCTATGTAAAATGTCATCAGCTACACACCAGACCATACCCCCAAAGTACGTAGCTATTGGTCGGGACTGCTACACCAACATCACCTTTATAAATCAAAGGACATAGCCTACCATGCAGAAGGTCGTAGTACACTCAGGATTAAGATCAATCAATATATGAAAATCTAGTAAATCGAAATGAATTTCTTTATTTAATGGATATTATAAGAAAACCATTTCTATCTGGGTCCAGTCTTATATGATCACATCATACAAGGTGCCTCTATTCTCATGTCTCCACATCGACGATCACGGATCAAAGTCGCCATACAAATATAGAATGGACCACATCTATAGATAAACCACAAATAAAGTACATGCTTTGTTTTCTCTCTATAGACTATTTTAGATTACTAACTTCAGACTTAAATCATCTTGTGTATGACACTCATACACTAAATCTGAAGGCACATGAGTAATTTAGGGTAAACATGATAATGTATAATATGTGATATTAAACAAACACTTTGATAAATGAATAATGCATCATTTTATTTCATAAAACATAATACTGTTTACATTATATGATGCTCTGGGGTATATATCCCAACATAAGCCTAAAGTACGAAACATCATAACACGTGCTTTCATCATAAGCACTATTTATTTCAAATAAATGGTCTGATAGGGGATGGATGTAGATGCTCAGAATTAGACCTATAAGAATAATCTTTCTCAGCATATTTCCTTAATGGAACTGCTGTAAGCAAATAATAGTTTAGTAGGAAGATGACATATGTCATGGCACTGTTGTACTAGTCTATAGCGAGAGTTAGAGATCACCTCTGAAGTTTGAATGACTTTGGAGAAAAATCTAATTCAAACTCTAAAATACTTTAACCCTGAAGTCCGGAGTGTTGGGGTGGATGTGGAACCCCTAGGGTCGGATCGGTTCCCCGTGCAGCGAAAGTGGGTCTAACCTTATGGATATCTATCAGGGTGTATTTTAAAAATTTTTATGGACAACTACATTTCGTTACGAGTTTGTAGGAAAAATCGAGGACCAAATCAAAGTCTGGAAACTCCGGAACGGAGAAAATAAAATTTCAACGCGGGCATCAGGTCACGGCGCGTCGCGATGCCCAAACTGCGAGAGCATGACATCGCAACACCAGCAACATTGAATGTTGAGTGTCGTGATGCTAAATATCAGAGTCACAATGCCCTTTGTGTAAAATATTGTTAGTGAGTAATTTTACATTCAAATCAATTCTAAACACTTCCAATTTTCTCCAAATACTTCAATACACCTAAAATCTAATTTTAGTATCAAAACCATCATCAACACATGTTATACAATAAACATATATGTATTCTAAATATATATATATATATATGTATTTGTTTGAATCAAAACACAAACCAATTTAGAATCCCATAATGAAATGACTCATGAACAATTCTAGGTCACTCAAAGGTGGTCAAGTGATTCTAGAATGATAGCCATAGTTCTAAGCTTTAATCTACAGTTCCAAATTCTTATTAATTGTTCCATGTCTAACATGAATATTTTTTATCCAATTACAAATATATTATGTTTATACTTCCAAAACATCCTAATACAATTCATTGGCCTAATTTCAACTTTAAGTTATGTTATTATGCAGCCAATACATAATTCATCATTATATGTCTCACTAATAAAAACTCACTGATGAAGAACATAACTTAGGAGAATATCAAACATTACCTAATAAGATTGATACAAAGATCCAATCTCATTCTCATTTGTTGATATGGTTGGAGAACTAAAAGAAAGTAGAGAGAGAAACTCTCTCTTTAGATAGAATATAAGAGAGAGAGTGGTGCAATGAATTCTGAAATCTCGAGCTCAATTTATAGGCCTCGGTAGGCTTCCAGCGTCGCGACGCCAGCTTTTGTCGACGTGGAACGCTCTGGTTCGCCGGTTTGAAGATTCTGGATAAGCTGATAAGGTGACACGTGGCGAGGTGGTTAGGCTTCAATTATTGTGACACGTGGCGGCTTCTGATTGGTCGATGAGATTCTTATCCGCCACGTGTCAGATAAGGATTAGATACTCAATGATTGATGTTGACGTGGCGGTGACGTGGTGACATGTGGGAAAGAGACTGTCGGCACCGTAGGATTGCGACACGTGGCACTTCCTGATTGGTTGATGATGACGTGGCGGTGAGGTGGCAATGTTGACTTGTTGACTTGCTGACGTGGCTGATGACATGGAGACACGTAGGATGCCACGTGGCCACGTGGCGATGATGACTGTCGGCATCGTAGGATGCTGACACGTGGCACGGCGCATGTTAGCAGATCGGCTGTGATGGTGACACGTGGCACGGCGCACGTTAGCAAAGTCAAACTTTTCTCAGATTCTGATCTGTGGACCCGGCGCACGTTAGCAATGTTCGGCGCATTTTAGGCGTCGCGACGCGGAAGGTCTTGGCGTCGCGACGCGGACAATTTACTGAAATGTCATTTTTCGTCCAATTTTCACTGTTTTGGCCCAAATCACCTCCAGAATGTCCTGAAACTCTATTTATCTACAAAATAACACAAAACACATCAAAATATTCACAAAACTCAAGAAACTATACAAAATATTAGGTTAAATCAGTGAGAAATAGTGATAGATTTACCACTCATCACACCCCCAAACCTAACATTTTGCTAGTCCTCGAGCAAAACATAAAATAAAATAACAAAAATAAAAGTAACTAAGCCATTTTCGTAGGGATCACGGTTGCATTTAGCGTATGCAACAAGCCCTTAAACCCCTAGCTGTCCATAGTGGACGAGTTGTAGTCTCGTGAGGGTTTACAACAATGATACCCACAAACATTTTACAAAAGTAAAAAGGTATTAAAACTAATGCACACAAAAGCAAAAAGACAAGCGAAAAGAGAATAAAGAAGTTAGTGACTAATCAGGTGAAACTTCTACTCCAAGTTACTAGTTGTTTTGTTTTATTCTAAATTACTGAATAAGTAAATTCTCCGATTATTTTTACCATTCTTCATATACATAGCCAACATAATATTAAACAACTCATTTTTGCCCACAACAGTCATAAGTGCAGTTGATAAGAGAGCAATATTTTTGTCCTAAAGTTCTATCAGATTTCACACATGTTTGTAGCAATGGAATAATTTTTCTCATTTTTCTGATTTTTTCTTTGATTTTTTTTTATTTTTTATTTATATACAATACCTTCCGTCTATGTAGCGAGTGTTGGGTCGGTGACTCCCAAACCAGTTGGCTTTAGGGCACCAGGTGTTAAGACACCCCTACGGACTTAATTACTCAGACTTCATATATATATTTTTGCAGCATCTTTGATCCATGTAGCGAGCTTTGGGCCAGTGACTCCCAAACCAGTTGGCTTTAGGGCACTAGGTGTTAAAACACCCTTACAGACTTAATAACTCGGATCTCAGATTTTTTTTTTTTATTCCATTGCTTTTTGAGATGTTTTCCTCCATTAAACTAGAGCACTAAATATTACAAACTTTTCAATTTAGCTCATGTCCGTATGTTACTATATATGTTGATAATATCTGTCAACTGAGCATATGAAGATCCATTTTAGTCAGTTTTATGGAGAATTTACAAATTAAATAATTCAAAATAAAATAAACAAAAATTAACTTGTTTCGAAATAGGTTTGAGATACGTCTCAGGAGTGGAAACTCCTTACTCAGCTATCTCTTACCAATTTCACTTTTTTAGTCAAAATAAAAACATAAAAACACAAAATATTTTTGTAATTTTTTTGAAAATTTTTCAATATTTTTTTTGTATTTTTCGAAAATTTTTGGACTAAAAATAAAAATAACACACAAACTAAAAATAAGGTACTGATCAACTAATTCTCTCCCCCAAACCTAAATGAGACATTGTCCCCAATGTCTTAAACAGTAAAAGGAGAGTTAAGAAGGTCGTACCTGGTTAGCTGAAATCTACAGGAAATTAAAGGTTAAGATCCAGATTAATCCGACGCCTCTTACCACGATCGTTCTCGGACCAATTTATCTTTGAAAGGATATGGTCAACTTGTGGTTCATAGGCTATGAGTTGGTCTATTAGATCCGGAGCAGTTCTGGCAGTAAAGAGGAGTTCTTTCAAAGGTTTTAACACGAACCCATTTCTCCGGAGCATCATCAAGAAACACACAAAGAAAATCATAAAATCCATCAACGTTGAGCAGTCCAAGCGGTTTCTGGTGTATGTTCAGGTTCGCCTAAGATAGAACTATAAAAATTTCCTCCAATGTACCCAAGCCACCTGGCAAAGCGATAAAAGCATCAGCACGGTTAATCATTTCTACTACCAGTCGTTCGACATACCTGGCACGATCAGTTCCTCTCTGTTTGATGATCCAATAAGATTTGCCTCTGCCAAGGGTTTTGGGATGATTCCCAAAACGTTACTGCCTCCTTCCTGTACAGCCTTTGAAACGATCCCCATAAGTCCAAGATTTCCTCCGCCATATATTAAGTGTATATTCCTTGCAGCTAAAACTCGACCCAATTCATGTGCTGCTTCTACGTATTGTGGTTTAGTTCCAACACTACTACCGCAAAATACACAGATGTTTTCAACTCGTCTTCTTAAAGTGGCTTCTATTTTTTATGTATTTCTTTTTCAAATCAGAATGCCTTCAAAAGTGTAATGACGGGCTAAATTTATAGTACCTGAAAAAGGGTGAGTAAAAATAGCACAAGTATCTTCCAGAGGACGATTAGTAGCGAATTAATATCGTGAAAGTCAAAAAAGTATGGATCCTGTCGGAGAAAATTAAAAGAAAACAACAAAACAAATCTCAATTATTAAGAAAAGACAAAGAGATATAATATTTACAAGAAAAGTAACGGCTTGATTGACGTCTATGCGTCAGGGACAAGCTTCCCATCCAATTTTCTTATAAATTGACAAACAGGGTCTTTTTGAGTCAGATTCCCGAGACTTAACAGTTGTCTTTCCTTTTGGAATTGTGCATATAACATGCGAATTTCATGATACACACATCCACTGGGATGCGTCTCAAGAGTTTTAGATATGTCATCCAAAGACTCCTTACTCAAGCCATCCCTAATGAAGTTAATCTTATCTTCGCGGTTATCGGACACCATTCCTAAAGAACGACAACAAGTATTACAAAATATGCGAGCACATTTATAACAAAAACACATTCTTTTGGCTCTTCTCTTTTTAGCATATGTGCTCTTTCCTAAGCCAGACAGATGTGAAATAAAAGAGTCAGAAAACTCACCTGCCAATCGAACTCGTGCTTCAATTAACCAATGAATGTCAGTAGGAATACCTTTGATCATCAGTAGTCTCATCCGTTCTAAGCGAGCTTTGTAAACTTTCATCAGAGATTTTTGAGGGAGAGA
Organism: Zanthoxylum bungeanum; assembly: GCA_019454045.1. NCBI lineage: Eukaryota > Viridiplantae > Streptophyta > Magnoliopsida > Sapindales > Rutaceae > Zanthoxylum > Zanthoxylum bungeanum. Next base: position 41,201 of record SKCR01021138.1, read on the forward strand.
AGTAAATTGCTTGTGAAGATTTGCGAGAGCATCTTCCATCTTGAAATGACTAAACCTGCAAAAATTAAACACACAAAAATAAAACACACCAAATCACAATATATACACAAATTGCATGGGTTGCCTCCCTGCTAGCGCTAAGTTTAAAGTCGTCAGCCAGACTTGACTTCTCGATCGTTAAGCTGGATTTGAAAGTGTAACACTTTCTTTTGTCACTCAAATGATTCTCCCCAGTAGTGCTGGCACGCTTGTTTTTAACCTTGAAAGTTTTGTTAGCGTCAGGATCATGTATCTCAACGGCTCTATTTGGTAAAACTCTTGGTGATCACAAATGGACCTGACCACCGTGATTTTGGCTTCCATGGGAAGAATTTCACCCTTGATTTGTTTAAACAGTACTTCTTGCCCTGGTTCCAGTTGTATATGCGCACTAACTTCTCATCATGTCTTTTCTTGCCCTTTTCTTTGTACAATTTGGCATCCTCAAAAGGCTGATTGTGAAATTCCTCCAATTCATTGAGCTGGTGGAACTTTTTCTCTTCTGTTGCTTGTAGTGCAAGAATTGGCTCCTTCAGTACAAGAGACGCTTTATCTTTAGACTCCACAGGTAATTGACATATTTTAAGTTTGTCAGTAGTACTTTGTCTTTCATCAGAATTCTGAATGGTACTGTGTATCACATCGAGTTTGAAACATTCCTCCTTCTTTTCATCATCTGGGAAATTCATGGCCTTGAAAACATTGAATGTTACTTCTTGGTCTTGTACTCTCATGGTTAATTCTCCTTTTTGCACATCAATAATGGTTCGACCTGTAGCCAAGAATGGTCTCCCAAGGATAATTGGCACGTCTGCGTCTTCCTCCATATCAAGGACAATAAAATCTTCTGGGAAAATGAATTTGTCAACCTTGACCAGCACATCCTCAACTACGCCTCTTGGAAATACGAGCGTTCTATCAGCAAGTTGCAGTGAGACTGAAGTTGACATTGTTTCTCCAATCTGTAATTTCCTGAAAATAGAAAAAGGCATCAAGTTAACACTCGCACCTAAATCACACAAAGCCTTACCAAAGTTATGTTCTCCTATGACGCAAGGAACAGTGAAACTGCCAGGATCTTTCAACTTCAGGGGAAGTTTCCTCTGAATGATGGCACTGTATTCTTCTGTTAATGCTACTGTCTCGTAATCTCTCAATCTCCGTTTTCGTGAAAGAATATCTTTTCTTTGCTTCTTTTTCCTCCATCTGTTGTTTTGCTTCTTTGGAACTTCCTCACAGTTATTTTGGCTCCAACATCTTTGTTGATTTCAGTAAACCGCTTTTTAACATGATGGCATGACATTGCTCCTTCCCCATGTTTCTTGGATTGGCTCTGTGTTGCTAGGAAGGGTACCTGGCGGTCTGTAACTCTGAGCATTGGCCAGTTGTCCGATTTGATTCTCCAGTGCTTTAATAGAAGCAGATTGACTTTGAATTAATGTTGTTTGGGATTGAAACATAGCATCATATCTTGCTGCTTGAGAGTCTTGTTTTTCTTCTATCTTTTTCAAGTGGATCAACACTTCTGTTAACCCTGATTCATTTGCCTGCTCCTGGCTTTTATTCTGTTACTGGAATTCAGGTGGATAGTTCTGCTGTTGGCCTGAATTGTTGCTCCATGCTAAATTAGGATGATTCCTCCACCCTAGGTTGTAGGTGTTGGAATATGGATTGTTCCCATGTCTATTGAATTGTTGACAAAATTCACCGTTTCTTCAAGTTGGTTTGACTCTGGTGCTCCTTCATATGGTGAACTTGTGGATCCAGTGGTAAGAGTCTCCATAAATTTGCATATCTGATCTAGCTTGGCTTTGACTGCTGTATTGGCTCCACTTTCATAAATTCCTGCAATTCTTTGGATCATGCTCCTTTCTGTTGGCCATAAAGAATTGTTGTTGGTCATTTCTTCGATTAGGTCACAGGCTTGATCTTCTCCTTTTTCCATCAAGGCTCCTCCAGCAGCAGCATCGATTGTGGTTCTCATTATTCCAGAAAGTCCATTATAGAATGTTTGGACTTGAAGCCATTTTGGAATCTCGTGGTGAGGACATTTCCGGAGTAAATCTTTGTACCTTTCCCAAGCTTCGCAGAGGGATTCTGAATCTTGTTGTACAAAGGATGTGATGTCATTCCTCAGCTTTCCGGTTCTGGCTGGTGGAAAGTACTTTGCAAGAAATTTGGTGGCTAAAGTGTTCCAAGTTGTGATAGAACCTACTGGTTGTGAATGTAGCCAAACTTTAGCTCTGTCCTTCAAGGAGTATGGAAAAACTCGCAATCTCATTGCTTCTTCAGCTTCTCGGTTGTAATTGAAAGTACCGCAAACTTCCAGGAAGTTTCCGATGTGGGAATTAGGATCTTCAGTTGCATTCCCCCCGAACTGAACTGACTGATGAATCATCTGAATGCATGTTTTGATGTCACACACATTTGCTGGTAAGGGAGGAAGTACAATACAGGAAATGAGTCTGTCAACCACCGGAATGGTTCTGTCTCGAATGGGAATTGGTGGTGCAACCTCCAAAGGTTCAGGTTCCATGTTGACTAAAGCTTCTTGGCCTTCTCGCCTTTCCCTTCTCAACTGTCTGATGGTTCTTTCAATTTCTGGGTCAAGCGGTTTAAGTTCAAAGCTTCTAGTTCGTCTCATGAAGTTTCTGAGAACCTGAAACACAATAAAACAAAAAATAATAAGTAAAAAGAAATTAGATACAAGTAACGTATCTAACCCCTAAACTAATAGTAAAAGATAAATAAGTCCCCGGCAACAGCGCCAAAAACTTGACCGGCGTAAACACACACGTATAACGCAAGCGCACGTATCGTTCAAGTAGTATAAAAATATCGATCACACGAGGACTTAATATCTAATCTATTAATTTTATGAGGTCAAATGATTAATAGTATCTAACAGGTTGTTTGATTGATTTGAAATGGTGACGATTCTAAATTTAAAAACAAGTAAATAAAATTGTTCGAAAGTAGGTTTTAAGAAAATTCAATATTAAAAACTATCTAGGGTTGTGATTTCTTCCAATATCATTTTAAAGATGAAGTGGTTATCTTAAAGTTGGGTAATATATTGATTTATTAACCTGGAACACTAAATTATGTGTAAGCCTCTGTCGATGGTCAGACACAAATACCCAGTTTAACCCAATTGAACCATATGTCTATGTCAACCAAATTATCTGGATTCATTAAGTTTAAGTTCCAATTATGGCTACCCCCGTCCGACAGGTATATTCCTATCGTGTAAGGAAATCTATTAAAGGGTTATCTATCCTCAAGGAAGATCGTGGGCTATTGAGTCTAAGGCTGAAACCTAAATCCCTATGTCTAGTTCATTTTAGATTTACCAGATCAATTTTATTAATGGCCAGTTAATGAAAAAGCATTAAGATTAAGACTCAATAAATAAATCTTTATATTACCCAAGCTATAATCTAACCCCTTATAAAACGGTGATATTAAAAGTCATCACAACCCCAGATAACTTATTTAGTTACAACACATAACTAGGGCTAGTAAAAACTTGAAAATAAAAGACATAAAGTAAAAATGCGGTAAAGTAAATACTGAAAAGTAAATTACAAAAAAATAAAATGCTAAGGTAAAATGAATTACTTTTACTACTACTAATTTAGATATCTCCCATAAAATAATATATAAACTTGTGATTCTTTTTCCAACCAGCCATATAGGCGGTAACCTGATTAAGTCAAATTAAGTCCAACTAGACCCGGCCACGGTTCCGGTTCGGAACCGGAACCGAACCGGTTGGAACCGGAAGGTTCCGGAACCGAACCGCAATGGGACCGGTTCGGTTGGGGTTCCACCCCAACTCGAACCGGTCCGAACCGGTGGAACCGTACGGTTCCACCGGTTCCAACCGGAACCGAACGTTCCAGTTGGAACCGTCTGGTTCCTGTTGGAACCGTAGGGTTCGGCCCCCAACGGCTACTATCCGTTGGGGGATGCAGGGAGCCGTTTGGCTCCCTGCCAAAAAAAAAATAATAATTAAAAAATATATATTTTTATTATATAAAATAAAAATTACTAATGTACCCCTAATAACGGTAATAAAACGGTTATATTTAGGAGCATTTTTTGTATCAAAAAATTCTAAAATTCTATAAATATGATTCATTTTTCATAATTTCATCACACCAAATTCTCAACTCTCTCATTGATATTACGAGCATAATGACGAAATTAAGAAGTGATTTAATTATTTTATTTAATGATTATATTGTAAGATATAACTTAGGAACATTAGGTCAGTCTAGTAGTAGCGAACCGGTAATTCAAACAAGACTTAGCGCAGGGGATCGTTGGTTATTGCAACGAAATAAAAAATCTAGGGATACGACAACTAATAATCCTGAATTAGATAATTATTTATCTACAAATTTTGAGTTTTCTAATGAAAGTTTATGCAGTAAAAATTTTAAAATCCTTGAATGGTGGAACCGGCATCAAAATATATATCATGTTTTATCTATTATTGCTAAAGAGATCTTGGTAGCACCTATTTCCACCGTTGCGGTTGAGCAAGCCTTCAGCTTGGGAGGTAATATATTGGAAGCTAAGCGATCTTCATTACATCCAAGCACTCTAGAAGCAACAGCTTGTGTGGATGATTGGATTCGAGCTGATCTGAGACAACAAGAAGATGCCCCCGATGATTGTGAAGATTTGTTCGATAATGCTTCTGCAACAAGTGCAAGCGGAACCGGAGCCGAATGATCAACTGATAATGATGATTGATAATTGTAAAATTATAATTTACAAAGGGGATATGTCTTAAACTTGTAATGGAACTACGTGAGCTTTGATTCCTCTCACCCTTGAATGATACGTAGGCAACTTAAATTTTTAAAAATTTAAGCTCAAGCTCTTCAATGTAATAAATTTTTTTATTTATAAATTTAATCTCATTTTTTTTTTAATTAATAAATTTTTTTTTATTTAAGCTTTGATTCCTCTCATTTTTTTTATTTTAATTAATTAAAAAAAATAAATAAACGGAACCGAACCGAACCGGAACAGAACCGTTCGGTTCCGGTTTGGTTTTAGGTACTTAAGTGTGGAACCGGAACCGAACTGGATTTAACCGGTCGGTTCCGGTTCCACACTTGTGGAACCGGAACCAAACCGCTGGCCGGGTCTAAGTCCAACCAGCCATAAAGGCGGAACCAAAATTAAATTACCAACCGACCAATCTGGCGGTATCGTTTATTAGTCAGGTTTAAACCAGATTAAAATGAATTACCAACCGACCAATCTGGCGGTATCCTTTTTAAGTCAATATTTTAAATAGTGAATATATTATTTTTAAGGGAGATTAATCTAAATAGTAACAGTAAAAGAATTACCTTTCACCCTAGCTGAGGAAGTTACCTCCTCATGGTAAATAGTAAAAACTGTAAAAAGTAAAAAAAATAAATTACTATATTAACAACACGTAATTAAAATTAATTACAAAACTAAAAACTAAAAACTAAAAGAAAGTAGAGAGAGAAACTCTCTCTTTAGATAGAATATAAGAGAGAGAGTGGTGCAATGAATTCTGAAATCTCGAGCTCAATTTATAGGCCTCGGTAGGCTTCCAGCGTCGCGACGCCAGGGCCTTCAGCGTCGCTACGCCAGCTTTTGTCGACGTGGAACGCTCTGGTTCGCCAGTTTGAAGATTCTGGATAAGCTGATAAGGTGACACGTGGCGAGTGAAAGTGTTAAATCAAAGTCCCAAGGATCACAAATCATGCATAAAAAACCACATATGAACACATCAAAGGAGGTGCGGAATATACTCACATTGAATTTCGGTTTTGATGAAATGAAGAAGACAAGCCATTTTCGTCCTCCATTGAGCTCGGCAGTGGCTCCTCCTTGCAGTGGGCTGTGCGATTTTAGTCCTCTTTGAACCTCCAAAATCGGCCATGCATGAACTCCATTGAAGCTCTAAGCTTTGAGATTCCATGCTCACAAACTCACTTCCCTATCACCTTTGTATCACTCAAGGTGTGTGCTAGCACTTATCATCTTCCATTTTGCTTCTCAAATCTTCGGTGAAACCAAAAAAAAGAGAAGAAAAATTGCACCATGCGTGAAGGAGATGAAGAAGAAAAAGAGAGGGAGAAGAGAGAAATCGCGTCAGCAAGCATCATCCAAATGGATCTACAGTGGCAATAGGTAAAAGGTTGAATCGTAATCAATCACAATGTCGATAACGATACATTTCCGTTAAAAGCCTAGCTTTATACGTTGGTATATTGCCATCCATGTACGTCTTCCTTGAAGACTTATAGTACCAATAGGCACAATGCCTTGTGGTACATCAACTAGTATCCAAACTTATTGATATACATGGAATCCATTTCGGACTCATGACACTTTGTCATAATAGGGAGTCGATACCTCGTATCACTTCCTTTGTTCTTGTGTATTCGAAGATTAATGGTATAGTTTCATCCTTGATGAATTATATATGTTCCATTAAGATTCAGTGCCTAGAACAGTATTACTCCGATTTTCATCGAGTTATACTATCCTCCCACTTACCACTGCATATCGGTATTCCTCTTAGGAAAACCGCATGGAGAGCAACAATCACATTGTTCTCATGTGAGATGTATAAGTACTATACTTATGGTTTCCCTTAGGATAACCTATATTGGCACTTATCCAATTTGGGTCCTTAGTTTGGTATCATCCAAACGTTATGCCTAGCATACCCAAATTGTCAGGAATGAGAAACCTCGTTTCTTTCCTGTTCATATCCTATACGATATCTGTCAAACAGATTTATATGGAACCTTATTCTAAATAAGTTTTGCACTGTTAGTACATATCCTATTGAAGGAAATGGTAGCTCAAAGCGACTCGTGATTAACCTTATTATGTCTAACAAAATTCGGTTAATCCTGTTCGGACACACCGTCAAAATGACGTGTTCCAAGAGGAGTCCTCATTGAAAGAATACTATACTCTTTCAAGTATACGAGAAACTTACTGCTAAAGTATTTTCCATTACGGTCTTACCGTGGCGGAATAATGCTATAGCCGATCTGTTTATGTATTTCGTGTCGAAACTTTAAAGTTTCTGATTTGTGTTCTTCAAAAGAAACACATAACCATAACGTGATGCCACATCCGTTAAGGTCACGAAATATTCATGTTCACATCTAGCCTAGCTAGATATGGGCCCACTTACTTCACCATGAATAGGGCTAACAGATCGGTGGCACTAACACTATTACCAAGAAAATAGTATTTTAGGTACTTTACCTAATAAACTAGATTCGCAGACCTTATTTGAATAGTCAAATCAGTCCTAGTACCCACTCTTCAAAAGTGTGGATATACGAGTCTAATTAAATTGTGTCCTAGACAACAATGCCACAAATAAGTCTCTATTGATCAAATCAATTTGAGCTATTTATTTGTCAATTTATATGTTTGAGATTTTTATTTATATTCAAAATATAAATTCTGTTATTTATATCTAATATATTTATCTCAATATCATCTTTATATAATAAAACACTCAGTGTTCTATAATATAAAGGTTTTATCCGCAACGGATTAAACACTGATAAAGAGATAATGTCTCTAGTCAAACTGGTTACATTATAACAGTTCCTAATTCAAGTACATACCCAAAGGGTAGTTCCTAAACTTAGGTATCTACGGTCGAAACAGCGGCTTTCGTCCCGTTTCCGATTCGCAGAGCAATCTCAGCTTGAAGTCAGTATCCTGCTCAAAGCAGATTCTGAATATCAATACATATATTTTATGTACCACACTAAGTATTTAAAATCTAATTTCAATACTAGCTGTGAACATAACTAAGACAAACATTTTTAAAGTTAGAGCCTCGCCCTTTCTTTAATTCCTTCGTGTCTTCCATATCCAAATGGTAGTCACTTTGGGATATGTCAATTATCCTTTTCAATATTTTAGGAACCTTAGGCCAAGCCTTGGGTTTTTAGAATATTGAAAGGAACGTGCACCTCGTGCTACATGCCTAATTGCAAACTTTGACTTTACATGAATAGTCAATTAATTCTCCAAGAATTATAAATTGCAATTTTAATACTTCTTAAATCCAAAATTAGATTTATGACAAGTATATTAAATTAAGCATTAAAGTCATCATCACAAAAATCTTCAAAAGATTTTATGCTCTACTTATCTTGCTTAATTTTGGGCTAAAGGTATAATGAGTTATTTTATCAAATAAAGTAACCTATTATTTATTCCCAATTTGAAAATTAAATCATTTAAAACATTTTAATCCTAGATTATATTTTAAATATCCAACTTTTCAATTTTATCTTGATTACAATAGTCCAACTATTTAATCAACGATAGTGGTACTTTATATATTATAATGATTATAATAGTCCAACTATATAATCAAATATAATCCAAATTAATTAACCTCAATTACATTGATTACTATAATCCAATTATAAAATCAACTGTAAACTGAATTTAATTAATTCAAATATATTGATTAATATAATCCAATTATATATAATCAAGTATAATACAGTCCAACTGTATATTAAAACAACAATTTAAATATTAGTCTAACTAACATTTAATCTAATGACGAAATAATTTAAATGAGCGCATACGGCGAGTAATTGAACGAGTATTGCAAATTCAATTCTTGCCTCCCACTATTTTTCGTCGAGCCTCTAACCCTCTGTCGAGTACTCGGGAAACCGTGTTTCCTAGTGGGCTAGGATCCTGTTAAATATCACACAATCTTGACTTTGGCCAACAAATTGTATGATAATTAACTAGGTAGATCTCTAAGATCAATTGGATCTTATCCAACTCCTGGATCCAGTAGGTGGACATCCAAGTCCCAAGCATATATCTTATATATGCCTATACATCGAATGTATACCCTAACCTTTTTCCTCTGAATCAACTAGGCCTTGGCTTTGGCACAACAAACCTAGTGATCCCAGTCAAGCGCGGACCCATTGACATGGAAGCTTCGTAATCAATGTCAATGGACAAGAAGTGGTCTTGACTTTGGCCAACAAACCACAACTTGGACACGACACCGATATGGAACAAAGCCTCGTGATTAAAACACATCTTTGATGGACAAGGGCTTGACTTTGGCCAACAACCCCTGCCAATCTCGGATCTTGAGTAAGAATCACTCAATGGAAGGAAAAACGCATGATATTTAACGAGGGTTTTTCGCGTGCAAATTGGCTACCAATTTAATTATCTTTGTTAAGGTCTCATCATCATACACCCTTAAGCATGCATTCTAAACACATAATAAAGCGAGTATGAAATAAAATAATAATGATATGCGGATGGATATTTTACATTGATCCTAGATCAAATCTCTCACTTTCTCTCTCCCGCTAGCACTTGTATTACTTCTACCTGTTACACTACACTTCTAAAGAAACCTCTTTTACATGGAGGGGAATATGTGAGAAGAGAATACAAAGAAATAGGAGATAAGGCTGGACACGCAGGTCCAATTTAATAAATCAAATTTATTACAATTTCCAAAATCGCCCAACCCGACTAATATCCATCCGATATACATTATTCAAACATCACAACCATGTATTCATACAAGCATGTTATCAATCAATCAATCAATCAAATTAATTAATCTTGAATATTAGTGATCATCCAATGTTCAAACAAAGATTTGATTTTTGTTCGAGTCAAACTCGTTTTGCGAACACGTACTCAAAGTACAATTTCTACGAATTAAATAAATTTAATCGCAACGGGTCTCAAAGCCCGACTAACATCTAATGTTTTATTTAATTAAAGTCCAATGGGCTTTTAATTAATTTCTATAGGCGTGGACTTTTGGTCAACTCGGATCAAACCGAACAACCAAAATCCAATCCGGGAGTTACCCCATAAGCCTTTAAATTAATTTTGGCCCATTAGGCCCAATTAAATAATTAAGGTCCATTAAGTCATAATTGGACCTTTTGGATTCGGTTTTGGGCCTAATTGGATCCAACCAATTTTGCCTAAACCCAACTTTGTTACAACAAAGCCCAAAAGCCCAATTACAACCTAACAAGCCCAATTTCCAAAATCAAGCCCAAATTAATTAACTTATAAAATTCCAAATTTCGCAATTAATTAACCTAAGTGTAATACACAATCAATTATCCAATTAACATTTCTAAAATATCAATTAGCCTAATTAATCATGCACTTTAACAACCAAATAGTGTCCAACACAATTCAATTAACATGCTATCAAGTCTCGGCAATTAGGGGTTTTTCAATTCGATTCGGTTTCAATCCAATTGAGTCCACAATCTTAATTTCCCAAATCAATTCAATTCATCCAATGAATTAAAACAAAAAATCACAAAGAATTTCATGTTCATAAGATTCGGCCAAGCCACTTTAAAAGGGAAAAAATGTTCTAAATCAAAATTCAATCCAATTGAACTTCAAAACAACATTAACCAATTGTTTTAATTCATCCAATGATCAAACAAAACAAAATTACCAAGACATTAGGGTTATGCAATTTTCGGCCAAGCCTTCAATTTGGGGAAAATTGAATCCAATCCAATTTCACGAAATTGATCACACACAATCTCAATTAAACATGTTCTAAGCATACTTAAACATCCAATTCAATTAAAACATGCTCAAACACATTTTACCCAATTTCAAGTTTCATGTTCAACCTAAAGAATTGGGGAAAATTGATCTAATCCAATTTTCTTGAAATTGATCATGCACAACTTCAATTCAACCTCATTCAAGCATACTTCATCAAACAATTCAACCAAATCATGCCTAAATCGAGTTTGCCCAAATTAAAGTTTTGACCAAAAATAAGAAAATTGGGGAAAATCAATCCAATCAATTTTTTTATCAAATTGATTACATATAACTCAAATTCAATCAAATATAAGCATTCTTAAAGAATCAATTTGTCAGAATCAAGCTAAAATCAAAAAGCCCCAAATTTGCTCAAGAACCCTAATTCGGTTTTCATGCATCAAAAGCTCTGATACCATTGAAAGTGTTAAATCAAAGTCCCAAGGATCACAAATCATGCATAAAAAACCACATATGAACACATCAAAGGAGGTGCGGAATATACTCACATTGAATTTCGGTTTTGATGAAATGAAGAAGACAAGCCATTTTCGTCCTCCATTGAGCTCGGCAGTGGCTCCTCCTTGCAGTGGGCTGTGCGATTTTAGTCCTCTTTGAACCTCCAAAAATCGGCCATGCATGAACTCCATTGAAGCTCTAAGCTTTGAGATTCCATGCTCACAAACTCACTTCCCTATCACCTTTGTATCACTCAAGGTGTGTGCTAGCACTTATCATCTTCCATTTTGCTTCTCAAATCTTCGGTGAAACCAAAAAAAAGAGAAGAAAAATCGCACCATGCGTGAAGGAGATGAAGAAGAAAAAGAGAGGGAGAAGAGAGAAAACGTGTACTGCATGTAAGAGAGAGAGGACCGAATGAATAGTAAAAGGGAAAAGAAAAAGTAATATATATTTATTCATTTATTTTCCAAAAATAAATAAAACATATATATATTCCAAACCTTTTCATATTCCATCACTTTTACTTTATACTTTAAGTCATATCACATCACTTTTCACATCACATCTATTCACTTTAATAAAGTGACATATTGTCAAGTCACATCACTCAAAGTGACAATTGATTTGACGATTGACGCGACTAGCGATTTGACGCTTGATGTGACTCGCGTGCCGCGCTCGAATTCGAAATGCGAATGCGCTCGCAATCACTTTCGGGCTCGGGTTCGCTAATTCCAAATTAACGAATTTTCCGTCGCGTCGTAATTAAGTGATTACGCCTAGCGAATTCACTATTCACGTCGCTAACGAATTAATTCTAAATTAATTCGTTCGCCCGAATTAAAATCTAATTTTAATTCCGCGTCGAAATCCAATTTCGATTAATATATCAAATATATTAATTTTATCGATTAATTCCAAATTAATCGTTCTCTCTCTTTAACGATATTTTATCCGAGATAAAATATCTCCGTAATTAATCCCAGATTAATTTTCTCTCTCATCGAATTAATCCCAGATTAATTCTATCTCTCTCTTCTAATTAATCCCAGATTAATCAAAGTGCGAGTAATACGTCATCGGTGAATCTTCAGGAACCGACCCATGAGATCTCCGGATATGTTGGCAGTAAATACGATCATCGGACTGTCCGAACACGTAAGTACCTCGTACTACGTTTATATCGACTTACAAGATAAGGTTAGCCTCTAGCAAAACGCCATGCCTACCCAATTCTCCAGAAATATTCTTACAGGAATATATAGATCTGTATCAAGCGTAGTATACCGTAGTATTGTGTATATCGGCCCAGTATCGGATAATCACGTGCTAGGGCTGGGGCTGGATAAGTGTCTGCCCCGTCCGAAGCACATGTCGGATGTTTGGTAACATAGTCTCTATAATCGGATATACATGACCTGGTCACAATATCCCGATTGGTTGCGCAACACTCAAGAGCACTAGTACCGTATCCTGCGTGACATCAACTCCAATATGACTGAAGTGACACTTCCGTCTCGACATCACACCCAATACACTACGACTCTCTGATAAACCCAGAAGCGGTGTACACAGAACCGGTTAAAGCCCTGTACCACCAAGACCAAAGTCTACCGATTATCGCAAGTATTAGCGATGCAAGTCTCAGGTTAAGACTATACACACCTACCTCGATTTCGGCCTCCCATAGACACATAGTCATAATACCAATGGGATTCTGAGGGGTCTATCCAGAGCGAAGCTGTTTCCCGTACCATCGGTGAAACACGACCTCCTATCGCACTTGCATAAGTATCAAATACTTATATATATGAGAACTATGCCGTTGTGCCCTCACAACACGCACAAGTGCAATACTAGCCTATTCCGCATTATCGATGTCCAGTCTCGATAATACTTCGGCTAGGGATATTTAATGATTAATCCTTCGGGGATTGATACCGTCTCATATCATCTCAATCCAGGAACTAATCATATGGACCTCTCTTCATTTATACATCTATGGTGATCTAATCACAAATGATGAGAGTGCAATTTCCTTGTCACATAGTTAATTTGTACAACAACACCATGATCTGTACAAATAGTGACGCTATGGGTCATATTATCCAACAGCGAGGTGGTTAGGCTTCAATTATTGTGACACGTGGCGGCTTCTGATTGGTCGATGAGATTCTTATCCGCCACGTGTCAGATAAGGATTAGATACTCAATAATTGATGTTGACGTGGCGGTGACGTGGTGACATGTGGGAAAGAGACTGTCGGCACCGTAGGATTGCGACACGTGGCACTTCCTGATTGGTTGATGATGACGTGGCGGTGAGGTGGTAATGTTGACTTGTTGACTTGCTGACGTGGCTGATGACATGGAGACACGTAGGATGCCACGTGGCCACGTGTCGATGATGACTGTCGGCATCGTAGGATGCTGACACGTGGCACGGCGCATGTTAGCAGATCGGCTGTGATGGTGACACGTGGCACGGCGCACGTTAGCAAAGTCAAACTTTTCTCAGATTCTGATCTGTGGACCCGGCGCACGTTAGCAATGTTCGGCGCATTTTAGGCGTCGCGACGCTGAAGGTCTTGGCGTCGCGACGCGGACAATTTACTGAAATGTCATTTTTCGTCCAATTTTCACTGTTTTGGCCCAAATCACCTCCAGAATGTCCTGAAACTCTATTTATCTACAAAATAACACAAAACACATCAAAATATTCACAAAACTCAAGAAACTATACAAAATATTAGGTTAAATGAGTGGAAAATAGTGATAGATTTACCACTCATCAAATACCCACATGTCTATACGAGCTTCCAAAGCTCATGGCACATCGGGTTAAACCATTGGAACTCCAATTCCAATATACGATATTTGCTAGTCTTATAGGTTATAGGAATTCGACCGTATTCCAAAACCTATGACTATGAATATTTACTTTAAAAACAGTTAATAATACTAATATTATCACAATGTCGGACCAACTAGTGTCCAGTATTGCTACATGATTATTCTAAGGTCGATGTCATTCTTAGCATATTTATACATTAATTTAATATGTAAAATGACATTACCATTAATAAGGTTTGAAATGAAAATATAGTTATTTTATTAATAAATAATAAAATATACAATACATTATTCGGATTAGCGCTCCAAGCACCAACTCCAATACGGAGACCTCCAGAATAAACTGAGGTTTGACCAGAATATCATATCTTGACCTCGGAGTGACGTCATTTTGGAGTAAAACTTCTCTGAAATCATACTACTCCGGAATCACTTGACTCAAAATTAAATCTAGTCGGTCTATACCAATTCTGAAATAACTTCACTCCGAAAATCTTTGGTAGTACCCTAGAAGTACTCCGGACTTAATAAGTATACTCTAAAGTACCCCCAGAGTAGCCCAAAATGCCCTAGAAATCATGATGTCACCTATATCTCTGCCGAAGATTAGTGACCTTTGATAACAATCCATTTACCTAAATATGCCAGATTAATTAAACATGCATAATGACATGTGTTATGCCACTTAATTTTCAAAATGTATTATGAGAGATGTACATTATACAAATCAGTAACCATCCCATCATTGGACATGTGTTGATAGCTCCACTTAAAATCCCCTATATAAGTCGATGAGCTTAAAGAAAAAATGGGTGAAGTTTTTTTTTTTAGAAAAAACTATAAAAACTATGATAAGAGAAACACAGGCACAAACATATTGCACCATAATTAAGAACATATACAAAAAAAAAAAGGGAAAGAGTCTAACAAAAGAAAGCATTTGTGCAGGCCCAAATTGTAGAACAACAATCAACGAAAAGCTCAGGATTCAATTAGACTTTAACCAAGCTAGTCCCAACAAATTTTCTTTCTCAACCCCACTTTTACCGTACACATCCCCGAATGAGATGAGAATAAATGATTACTCGATCCCCGGCTTACTTTATTGTTTAATATTTATTTTTATGTGAAAAATCTTACAATAAGGAAATGGACTTTTTGTTTGTAGTTGAAGGTGTGAAAAAATGATGAGAATCCATACCTTCAAACATCTTAGGCCTGTTATTTCATAGTCCAATTAGAGTTGGGCTTTGTTTAAATTTTTGTTGAAAAGCAGTAATGAATTCCTGCATAAATGCATTTCTGATGATTAGAATCTTCATATTCTTAATTGCATTTGACAGTTAAATTTATGAGTTTTCACATGTTTTTCTTAGATTTCAAAGTTTCTATCTCAAAATTTGAACGTATAATCCTCTCTCTAAATTTTTCATTGGCTTATAGCCTCACATTTCTCTTGTGATTGAAGGTTTTATTTCTCAATTTGACATTTGTATGTTACTAAACTTCTTTAAGGTACATGAAGTACATTTGTCACATGTCATGTTGAAATGTAAAATTATGTGTTATTACATATGTTATTATGCATGTTAAACTAAGCTTACATGTTAAGTTAAGTGGGTTGCCATTAAAGCCGACTAAATTTGGATTATGGTACGTGACCTCATGTGCTCTGGAGTGCTGATATAGGGGTCGAAGTACTTTCATTCTATTCTCCAGCTAGTTCATAGATTCCGAAGTAAATTCTCTTCAAAGTAAGTTGACTTTAGAGTGAATAGATCTTGGAGTAAATTGATCTCAGAGTGACGTCATTTCGGAGTGACATCACTCCGAAATCACTACTTTGAGTTGTTAAGCCAGTGTCCAAGTTTCATTGGGAGCCTAGTGGTTCCGAGGATTCATCATGACTTCTCCCGCCTACTAGTATTGTACATTTAGTATAACCATGTCAGGTGTCATAATTCTATTATATATTTTTCTATTTAGTGCAGTTTCACTAAGGAAACTTACTAAGAAAGATTTATTGGTAGTGCGACAAGTGGTATATGGCTATGGTTGAGATCATGCACCTACAGTAGTGTGTGTATATATCTTTAATTTCTTAAAATTTAAGAAAATTGAAAGTTTATGGGCCCCGAACCCGACTCAAGTGCCAAATTTGAATCAGGATCCCAAATCAGATCCGATTAAGATCTTTATATATTTTGAGCCTCAAATTTATCTCAATTGAAGTGGATTCCCCTAGGACCCTGAACCAGTGAAAATTTTTTGCCATCCTTATATAACGATAAAATCATGCTAGATTAATTATTACATATTAGAACAATATAACTTTGATAAATTATTAATTTTGATTAAATAGTAGTTTTCATCGGACTCAACTTGGGGCCAACTACTAATTCGATAATTTATAAAATAAAATAAAATAAAATATAGGACCTACTTAGTATATAAATTAATAATAAATTCTAATTTACAGCAAAATTCATATAATAAGTAAATAATATTTCATATGTTGTAAACGTGAGTAGTCTACAATTACTCTTTATATTTGTAATTTATCCCAATTTACAGCTAATTTCATATAATATGTCTATAATGTTTCATTTGTTGTAAACGTGGATGGTCACTTTATTTTAATAATCTTTATATTCTACCTTTACTTTTTATATTTGTAGTTTATCTCATATTATTTAGGGGTGACAAAACGAATCAACGAATCGAATTTATATCGAATCGTAAACGAATCGAATCAAAATATGATGGATTCTATTCGATTCGTTTATTAAACGAATCCTAATATAAGGATTCGTATTCGATTCGTTTATTAAACGAATCGAATACGAATATTCGTTTAGTCATGATATTATTTAATAAAATAATTTACCACACTTGATTTACATTAATTCTTCATAAATATATACATACGAAATATGTAATTAATATATTTACTAAAAATACATCACCAAATATCGAAAATATTACTTTTTCTATGGTAATTAGTCATAATTTCTCAAATCTTAATTGAAAAATAACAAGAACTAGTAAATAAAAAGAATTATAAACGAATAAACGAATCAATAAGCTTAAATTCGTATTTGATTCTTTTAATAAACGAATAGAATCGAATTGACCCATTTATTAAAAGAATCTATTTTTTCAAACCCGTATTCGCTTTAAAGCGAATCGAATCGAACGAATAAACGAATCATGAGCCAAATTACCACCCCTAATATTATTTATCAATAATAATCCCACCATAATTTCTCCCTATAGAGAACAACTCTTGTAAACTTATTCATTCAATAATAACACATGCAACTTTATAAGTGAAGGTATACTTTTCTACGATCCTAATTGTCTGCTTTAAGATCTCGACAAAAACGTTCAGGGTCGCTTACCGGATGATCTTGCACCAAAATTCTCAAGGTCCTTATAAGATTCTTAACCTCACATATGTACCATCAAGCCACTTGTAAGTTATTCCCCCAGGGAAACAAAGTCAGAATAAAAAACGTTTCGGCATTACATTATGCTGACGTGGATGTCCCCAATTGGCCCTTTTTTGTGTGAATAAACCGTATGTAAGAATAACCAAATTTGGCCTTTTACGTGCGTGAGAAACTGTCTCTAAACGTGGACCACTAACGCAGCGTATAAAACCCCTCCACCACGCACTATCACACCCAACGTCCATAACCACTTCGCGCGAACTCAACACGCTATAGTCTACTCACCACTCCCCCCTCTCTCTCCCCAAAGCAAAATTTCATTTCATTTTGAATTTGAATTTGAAATCGAAAACGAAGATGATCGAATCAAAGCCGTTCATCAAGAAGAAGTTCCGATCAAAGCGATTTCGTCTTCCCCGATCGAAGATCTCTCCGATTCTGTTCAGTGAAAACAAGAGCGGCAAAAGCTTCTCAGAGTTCTCCGTCGATTCGAGCTCATGCTCTCATTTCGGTGACGATGTTTCTTCAAATATCAAGAAGAGACAGTTCGGTGAAGTGATTGGACCTAATGAGACGACGAAGAAGATTCAAGACGACGCGCCGTTTCGGAGAATCACGAGGTCGTATTATAAGCAACAGAAGGAAATCGAAAGCAAAGCTAATGAAGTTGAAGCGAGTGAGTCTTCTTGTGTTCTATCCAATTCTGGAGCTGCCTTTGGAGAGATAAGTTCTAAGTTTAAGAAAATTGAACCTAACGATATTTCACGATCTGACATTTCGTATGTCAAACGAAATTCCGTTTGCAAGGACAGCAACGACGTCGTTTCAATAAGCTCCGGTGTGGAGTCTTATTCTGTGGCAAAGCTAAGTGAAAACAGAACAGTAGAAAAACTAGAACACTCCGATATTTTAAAAATCGATGATGTAGATTCGAATTTCATTATTTCGAATTCGGAGTCCGTTGTGGAGCAAAAGCCGAAGAGCTCTAAATTCGATTCGGATCTCGCATGTACGGAGAAGTTCTCTTACGACGAGGTATCAGAGTACTCGTCGAGTCATGAGAAAGCATTTTCAGAGATGCAATTCGACATATTCCCGGAGAACTCTGACCTCAGTCTCTCGGACTACACGCCGTCGATTTTCTTTGATTCCGGAAGTGAATTTTCTGAGCGTTCGAGTGACAATAATAGTCCTCCATCGCCTACTTACTCTCTGTTCCTTGAGTTTAGTAAGCAATTCTCTAGGTCCTCCGTTCCTCTAGATTCCAGAAAGTGTTCTCTCGTTCAAGAAGAGAATCATCGGTCTACAGTAAGTTAAATTTTACTTCTCTGTTCGTTTCCTTAAATTTGTTCTTAGTAGCCAAACAGAACTCAAAATACGTTTTGTTTCATTTTTTTCTTCTGCTTTTAATATATTTAAATAAAATTTTAATTGTGCTATTGGTTTCCGTGTCACATGCTTTTTCAATAAATCTTTTGTTTTTTCCTACTTTTTCAGTAGCATTTGACTTATCTCTTACTTTTTTTTTTTTTTAAATCTCGCCAATATCGAACAGTAAAAAGGCAGTTTCAAGTGAATTTCGATCGAATTAACTTTAAATAATTTTTTTTCCTGTGAACTTTTGATCTCCAGTTGGTGAGGTTCGAAGATGAGGAAGACGAAGAGAGCTACCAGAGAGTTCGTGAAAGAGAGAGGAGGCAAAAGTTTTTGCTCGACTATGCCGAGGAATACCGTTCGAGTACAGATTACGGCGATCTCATACGCGAACAGAGGTCTCAGATGGTCCACTGGATCGTTGAGGTGAGTACAATTGACTCATGTCTTGCTATTACGTAATTAATCGCCGTGATCGAGTTCAATTAATCGTATTTTCACCGGACCTGGACAGTTTAACGCTTCAAACACGGTTAGAAAGTAGATTCTGATTCTGTTACTGGGAGCACGCATTACATACGGTGACGGTTTTTCATGAAAAAGTTTGTGTCCATTCATTTTCTGACACGTAATCGCATGTAGAGGTCGTGCACATTGTAAATTAGTTTTGCTTTTTCCTACCAGCTTAGATAAGAGCGATAAGAATGGCGCCGTTTTCCTGTTAGGGTATTTTTGTCAATTCCGATCTCTACCGTGCTGCGTGCGTGATGGAAAGGTCTGTGTAACAAAGCAGCGCGTACCTTAGTTTGTCCATATGTGGTTTTTAAATATTTTGATTTTTATTCTAATTGGACTGTGGAGAGCACCAATGGCATCTATGATCTACCGCATCTAGTCCTAGAGTTTTGTAAAGCTTGTAGGGCAAATCTCTCCTCTTGAAACTTTTCACATAATAAAAAGTGCACGATTCATGTACATGCCAATTGCACAGTAAATGTGAAAGCAACCACCATGTCAGTAACAAATGACTAAAAATCATTAAAAATAAATTACATAACAAAAATGGTCTATTTTAGATACAATAATAACCTAGCTCAGAGTATAAAATATACAACACAAAAATCTGTAGAGATAATCGCCATAATGATATATCACAACCATATTATTCAAAGTTTGTGATAAGAATGGATTTCGTTAGAGTGCCAAAAATATATTCTAAAGCTTTGGTATGTTCTCTATTATTTATGCGGATAAAACCTATGTTATAGAGTATATAGCTTCGATCATAAGGATTAATTTCTAGTCGCATAGCTATGTCAATTAACAGCAAGATATACCCCACACTTTGGGACGGCGCTAAAGTAAGATAAACTAAGCTGTTGTTTAAAGTCAAATATTTTAGAAATGTATAAAATTATAATTAATAATCATCTTCAACTTTAATTTTTAAAAGTTACATAATGTATTATAAATAGGCCTTAATTTAAGGAGATCTCGTAAAAAAACTTGCCTAATGTCTCAAATATTCTTGAGCTGCCCTTGCTCGCACCTGTATATATTTACAATAGCCCTTGGGATTGGAGGAAGGGAGGTTCTTGATGGCATGGCAACAGCTTTAAATAATTAGATCCACCCTTAAATTGTAAAAAGAATATATGATGAAGGAAAAAAACACGAGATTACATGAATTTTGAATGTTAAAATGTATGTTACTCACAAGGATGACTTGTTTAGCTTTTAAATTAAATTCCCAGTGTTTTTTTTTTTTGCGGTATACTTTGAAGTCTTTGCTGTAACTGTTAGTCTGTTATCTCTGAATTTACTATGCCGTGGATTAGCATTTAGTTTCCAGATTGTGAAATGTCAATGGCTCTATTACTTTCTTTCTCAATTAATCATCTGCTGATTTGAATATGTTTCTCTGTGTAAGCAGCAATGTACCGCTAAGGAGTTACAGCAGGAGACAATGTTTCTTGCAGTTAGTCTGTTAGATCGGTTTCTAAGCAGGGGATTCTTCAAAACCAAAAGAAATCTTCAAACCGTTGGAGTAGCCTGTCTTGCATTGGCCACTAGAATTGAAGAAAATCAGCCCTACAACAGGTAATGGCATTTCCCTCGGTTATTCTTCTCTATAGATTATTTAAGAATATAAAGACATCAAGATTGTGAGATCAGTTTTTGGCCTACTTGAATCTATCAAATTTTGGAATCAGATAGCTGTACTAAAATTTGTTTATACCTCAGTGTGCGGCGAAAAAATTTCCAAATAGGGGGCAACATTTACAGCAGATGTGAAGTGGTTGCCATGGAATGGCTGGTCCAGGAAGTCCTCAACTTCCAGTGCTTCCTCCCCACTATCTATAATTTCCTGTGGTGTGTATCTTTCCTCCCAAGAAATATTCATGGGATGACTAATGTTTAAGAGTACCATTGAGAACATTCAGAGTTGTTTTGATTTCTCTTTTTGGTCTATAAAGTACAATTTTGATAGAGCTCCATATTAGTTGTTCTGAGTACTATTAGGCATTTGTTGAAAATGTAGGTTCTACCTGAAAGCAGCCAAAACTGATGCAGAAGTGGAGAAGAAATCCAAGTACCTAGCAGTGCTTGCTCTCTCAGACCATGAGCACCTGAGCTATTGGCCCTCAACAGTTGCAGCTGCACTTGTCATTCTGGCTTTGCTAGAAAGCAGTCAAGATACAGCCTACCAGAGAGTCATTGAGGTAAACACTAAAATAAAAAAAATAAAAAAATGATTGAATTTCATTGACCTATGTAGGGGCTTGAAATTGCCTCATGCAATAGAAGATAGTTCAGGTCATTGTCATTGGTTCAGTGTAACTGGAGATCATATTATGGAACTATATCATTATGTTCTAGAAAGCATTCAAAATGGCTAGTCTCATCTTGTTGTGTAAAGATCATATTTGAGATTTCAAAACAATAATTTTTGCGAGCTTAGCATTGGTAAATGATGGAATACTTTCGTTGTAGTCACCACTCACCAGTATTTCATTATATTTATTATTGCATTGATATGCACCAATTGGTTTACCCACACGGTCAAACTTTTATATTCTGATTAGTCAATCTAATTTTGCAGATTCATGTCAGAACAAAAGACAATGATCTACCAGATTGCATAAAGGTATCAAAATAATTCCATATTATGACTCTGTCATGTGTTGTCTTGAGGGTACTAATCAGTGATTGCAGCAGTATAATTAAAATCCCATTTCCAGATATATTATGATTTGCTGTTTTTCTTTCAAGTTAAATAAGTATCCTGATAGTTTGTGAACTTTTACAGAGCCTGGAGTGGTTGGCACAGTATGTAAGCTAGCATAGAAGCTGGAAATGAACCCGAGCATCACTTTCTGTTTGCTGACATACATTTTTCTCGTTCACTCATCATAGGACATGGGTGAAAGGTACATAAACGAAACCTATTATAGATACCACTCAGTCATAGCTAGGTAAATGAACTTCAATTCTTTCTGAATTCAACCAGTAAAAGTAAACGATGCTTGTTGTAAACTGTTCATAAAACAGTCGATACATGAATGTACTTGAAGACACCATTCTAATTCTTTTGTAATGCCCAAAATTTGGGTGAAGTCTTTCAATGACAAGTTCGTTAGCAAGTAAGCAGTAGTGAAAGGATTATGCAGAAAAAAAATGTCTTTGAATTAGATTGACAAGATTCAATCTAGAATCTTGTGAGATTTTCGATATGGTGCATAAATTGATGAGATTTGAGTTTCATATGCCAAACTTCTTTAATTTTCAGATAACATTTGTCTGAGAGTTCAACCGTTAGCTAGGAAATCAGTCTGTGTAGAACATTAAATTGATAATTTATCCTTCAAGAAAATCAAAATCATCCAAGGATATGCAAGAAACTTCAAATCGATCAAATATTTCCAAGCTTACTGTCAGTTGAATCAATTGGAACCATAGGAGGGTCTCCTCCTGCTAGAGACATCAGGATTAGTCTATGCAAGTTCATTGATTACCTTTTTCCTGTCCGTGTTAACGCTCTCTTTTTTCTCCTCTTTCAGCCTTTTCAACCTTCCCCTTCATGTTCATGCTAACATCTTCCGCTGCCTTTGCAACCCTCTTAAATGCACTTGTAACCCACGTACCTCCTGTAAGTACTTAACTGTTGCTCAAGATTGCAGATCCTGCACTCCTTTGCTGTCTGCTCATCAGCTGCATAGGCACTTGGAAACTGTCATCCATCTCTTTCAACTTTTCATTGACCATAGCTGTCCCCTCGCTTAGCTTTTCACTCGGCCCATTTTTTAGTCATTGGATGTAACAGTACTGGCAGAGGCATTTGATGTCAATTGATGTTGTTCATCATCAAAGGCCTTTGAATTGTTGATGGCATCCTTTCACAAGACAAAGCCCTTTGCAAGCCTTGTACTTTACCAAATCTTCAGCCGTCTTAACAGCAGAATCAGTTTCAGAACACAATACCAAATGGAAAAAAAAAAAGGTTATGGTGCAAACTAATACGTACAAGATGTACAAAAGTTTGAGAGAAGGCAGTTTTCATAACTTTATTTTCAGACTTTTAGGCAAGCATCTATTTTCAGACATCCCGTTTAGATAGCTTAAAAGATCAGTAAAGTACATTTATGTATTGTTTGATATCGATTTTGGTGACCTTATACTTTCACAATAACACTTATAAATTAGTTTATACTCTCTATCAATACTTTCTACCAAATAGTATCTTATTAAAATTTACGGCGTTTTGTGAAACAACCTCTGATGGTAGCCGGTAATCTTCAGCAATAGTAATAGTTACAGAAAGATCGGCATGACTATATTTTTATTCATCACGTCTTAAAAAATATTTAGTTATATATATTTACCCAAATTTAACACGAGATCATCACAAACACTAGTCAGTTCAAATTACCACACTTAATATATTATTAGACAAACGGGGTTAGTTACCAATTCTACTGAAATGACTAAAACGCCATTAGTCATGGCTCCAAAAACTCCCGCCCTCACGAGGACACATCCGTAAAACCACTCTTCAAAATCTTTTCAAACAATGACGGACTCATACACACAACAACACTGTGTGCACAACTTTCTTCCCTCTCTGGAACATCGCATTTTCCCTTTCAATGGCGATCACAATTTTTGAATCCTGCAGAAAACGAAAGAGAGCCCCAAAAATATTTAATATTATCAACTTTGCCACTCAAACATCTTCCCTCGACTTTCAGGGTCCCTTTAGAGAAAACATAAGATTGTTTCTCCAAGAATGCTCAGATAGAGAATGTTACAAAGTTAAAAACAATCCAATCTGGTGCACGTTGTTCTTGAGTGAATCCAACGGCGTCGTTTTCCCTCTATACACCCTCGAAGAAAACGTCAAACAATCCTCATACCCTTTTTGCAACCTTTGCAGATGCGTCGGTGAGGTTTTCCGCTTAATTTTGTTAGTGTTCATATGTGGTTCTTTCTTCTCAGTCTTTTCAAGCATTGTATGATCAACGGAAACTAAATTATTTTCTCTTGTAAAAGCTGAAGAGATTTTACTTCATGAATTGGTTTGTTTTGAATTCAATTTAGATGTAATTCTCGTTGTGCTGAATTTTATTTTTGAAGGATGGAGTCACCACTTTGTTTGCAAAAGAAGGTATCATTTCATAATTCCACAGCATGAAAAATGGACTAAGCCTCTAAACGTGGGCACTTTCAAGCTCAGTGAACATATCTTACACGGTGTCATTCATTGCAATGGCTTTGGCCATCTTCTCTCCATCAACGGAAGCAAAGACGGCTCAAACTATCTCTATGAAGAACAGATCATGGATCTCTTTGATCGTCTCTGCACAATTCTCCGTACCCGGTTAGAAATTTCACACCAACTTTACTATAAAGATCTCAGATTTAAATTTCAGATTGTAAATGAACGTGGGAAAGTTTTGATTTCAGGAAAATATCAGTACACGATGTATTAATGAAGAGATGTATGGATCTTCGATTGTTACATGGTGTGACATATGGGTGCTCTTGGTTTGGCAAATGGGGTTATAAATTCTGCCACGGTAGCCTTGGAGTTGCAGAGCAGAAGTACAATAGAGCAATCCAAATTATAAGTTCTTTGGAGCTCAAGAAAATCATCCCTGATTTTGGCAACACTGGAAAAAGCCGAGGCAAAACTATAGGAAAAATTATTGATCTTTACATGAATGCAAGCGAGACCCAATTGGCTACTCTAAGAGATTTATTTCAGTTCATGCTTTCCTTGGCATCCAAGCCTCCAATTCGAAGGAAAACAGTCATGGCATTAGCTAGATTATCTCCAAAATACACGACGACAACAACAACCCATGAAGAGAAAATTCCAGTGGAGTTTGATTCATTGACTTCACTTACTGAAAATCCAAAATGCAGATGGGGTTTTCGAAGGCTTGAGCAGGCAGCAAATGCACTTTTCTCCATTTTGGAACAACACAATGCAAGGAAAGTTAGTCGCCAAGAATTGCGTGATAAAGCAAGAAAGCAAATTGGCGACACGGGTCTGCTTGATTTCATGATAAAACACATCCACAAGATTGTCTCTGACAATCGAGTTGTTCTTCGAAATATAAACCCATCTTCTAAAATAGCTGAATATTCTCTTCAAGATGCTGTTAATGGAGAGGTCATTCAAACAAGAAGGGAGTTACATTATCATACTCCGGCTTTGCAACCAGGACAAGATGTTTACGCGGATGTTTTAACATTGTTCAAGAATGTGTTATTGGGCTATCCTGAGTCTCACATTGTGAGCTTAGCAGCTAGAGCAATCTTAGACAGCAAGAATTTTGTCAAGGAATGGCAGTCTAAAGAAAATGAAGATGACAACTTATTGAGATTAAACTGTCAGGTTTTGCCGAGTTATGACTTGTTGGTGACTCAGTTGACTCGGCCATTGGCGCCGGCCGAGTTGGTAGTGGCGCCAAAGGATGTGACAGTCGATGAACTGAAACTGTTTGTGCAATGTTCGCTGAGAGACACATATTGTGTTATGGAAAAGTTTGTAGTGAAGGAAATGAAAATGGGTGAATTTGGGGAAATGGAGAGGCAGAATCCTGTGTTTTCTGGTGCAGGGAATGTTTGGGTGAGAGGGTGTGGGATGGATATGGATACAGAGTTGAGGTATGAAGGTGGGGCCGACGATTGGACGGTTGATTGTGTATGTGGGGCTAAAGATGATGATGGGGAGAGGATGGTAGCCTGTGATATTTGCCAGGCGTGGCAGCATACGAGGTGCATCAACATTGCCGATAATGAAGCTGTGCCTTCTGTTTTTAAATGTTGTAGATGCAGTGCTGCCGTGGCCGGTAAGTCTCTGGCCTATATCTAACGATTTCATTTTCACTTTTTGTTTATTATTTGTTCCGAAATACATATGAAAAAAAATTATGAATATAATAAACAAAATCCTTTCAAAAATACAGTTGGATTTGGATTTTGGATAGAGAGATATGCATCCCATCCTATAAATTTTGTAGTTATCGGAACCAGCCTCTTTAGTTAGTTGCATCAAATTTATGAATATATATATATATATAGCCCTGGTGAGCTTGTAAGGAAATATTATTTAATTATTATAATTTTTACAGTTAAGTAATAACTCCGATTTATCATTCTAATTACAATAAATCTTATTACAGGTCATTTTGATTACGAGTAAGAGTGTCTAAAAAAGATTCAAAAAAATTGAATCATACCGATAATTTAAAAAATTTTAAAAATAAGAATACAAAGAATGAATTCTATTTTATGGTTGTTAAAAGTGAGTTATGGAAATTTTGGAGGAGTAAAAAAAATTATTTTCGGTAAAATGACTTTAGGGATTCATATTTCGTAAGTCATTTTTTGAAAAGAAAAATGGTTAAATTTTTTTATTGACCGGAAAATAATTTAATTGATTAAGTTTTTCATAAATATCTCAAACACTATAGAATGAGGAAAA
This sequence comes from Zanthoxylum bungeanum, assembly GCA_019454045.1. Lineage (NCBI taxonomy): Eukaryota > Viridiplantae > Streptophyta > Magnoliopsida > Sapindales > Rutaceae > Zanthoxylum > Zanthoxylum bungeanum. The sequence goes on from SKCR01021138.1 coordinate 68,000, forward strand.
TGTTAAACGGCAAAACAAACAAACCCTAAATCATAACAAAAAAAGAAAATGTCAATAATATCGATTTTCAACCCTTTAATTTGGAATATATTATTAATCAAAATGGTACAAATCTATATATTTATTACATTCTTTTTCTATTAACTGGGAAAAAAATACTTGTAAATCTTCATGGAAAAAGCTCAAATTTAGGGATTTCAGATCCTAATTCACGCAGCAAATAATAAAATTTGAAGGCAAAAAAAAAAAAAAAAAAAAAACTCTCTAAAGGGTAACTTGCTCTTTTATTTCTTTAAATAATGTATGGAAGATTTTTTGGTTTCATAATATTAATATAGAATAGGAACTCCCTTTTTGCTTTTGTTTTGTTTTTTTTTCTTGGAAATTAAAACAAAAAACACAATATTAGCATGAACAAAATCCGAATATTATCTTCATACATGTGAACAAAATTCTAACTCTTTGAAACACAATTTTTCTTTTTTTTTTACTAATTAAACCAAGTGACAAGTATCATGTTCCATGTATATCACATAAAATATTTATACAAACGCAAGGCATAGGCTAATGGGAATGTGGGTCTCTAGATTACACCAGGACAGCTCACTTGTATAGTTTTTAATATGAAAGCTAAGTAAGTCCAAAAAGCAAACCTTTGAAAATAAACACAAAAACGCATGCTCGCCGAATACTTACAAATTTAGCACAACATGAGTTCAAAATAGCGTAATGCCCGCAAAAAAATTTGAATCCAAGTCTAACTAAAATTAGATTGAATTCATTTGTGCAATAGAAACATGAATTGAAACTAAATCTTCTCGAGCTTGAACCGAACCTACGTCAAAAAATTTATGTAATCGATTAGGTTTAATAGAATTTAGTTTATGCCCTCTGGGAAGAAAAAAGGGTAAGGACAGTAAATAGTTCAAGTGCATGTGCAACATGCTGCACAAAAAATTCTTATTTTCTCACCATATTGTAGAGGCTCTTTTTGTCTGCCACAATCTTAAAAAACAACCATAAATAATGCATTTTATGCCATAATATAAGGAGAGAATGAGGGCCCTCAATTGAACAACCACCACCCATCAATTGGATAAAGATTGCGACAAATCTTTCAAAAGCTTTTGACGGCCAACATTTAGAAAATAAAAAAAAGCATAATTACAAAATTAATTAAGCCAACCATGTTAACACAATTCGAAACATTCCCATCAAGAATATGACCCCAATAACAACTTATCAATCAAATCAAATCCCACAAAATTATTAAAGTTTTATTTATGATAGGGGGTAGTAATAGTATTTTTATTAATTCAACAAAATATTTGATCATACAAACCAAAAGATTAAACAAAATAATATTCTCTTTTTTTGCTGTACAAAATGACTTTTTAATTAAAAAAAAAAAAAAAGAATTGAGGAGGAATTATTTATGTAATTAACTGATAAGATGAGCTCTGCGAGGGATTCCTTTTCTCTTGTGCATATTTGTTCTTGGCATCAATACTGGGTTCTTGGTCTCAATCGCAGGATCCATTTGTGTCAATGATGATTCCTTGTCACTTGTACTTGATTCTGGGATTGTGATCATACTGTTCTGTCTTTGGTCTCTATGAGGAGGAGGACTCAATGGAACAACACAGAGCTGAAAAAATATCATCAACAACATAACAATACATAAATTAATTAATTAGTAACCCAGAAAATAAAATATAGTAACAATCAGGGATTTATATGAAATTAGTAACCTTGCATGCAATGGAGCAGAAGCGATTTGGCAACTCTTGAATGTATCTCCCACAAGCTTCACAAGAAGCACCCGTCTTTGATTTTGTTGATGGCTTTGCATCTTTCAACTGAGGCCTTGGATTCAAATGCACTGCTTTTTCGCCATTTATTTTATAGGTCTAATGATAAAAACATTTAAAAAAAAAAAAAAAAAAAAAACATGAACAAAAGCCAAATTAGCATCCCAAATCAGCAATATAATTAAAAAATCTCTCGAACCCAGATTTTGATTTTGATTTTAATTTTAAACTACAAAAAATTAATAATCAACTGATTGGCAATAACATATATGGGGTTCAAAAAAAAAAAGAGACCTGAATTTTGGAACAGTCTAGGTGTTTGTGCATGTCTTGAAAACGAACGACGTCTTGATAAACATATTTGCAGATCTGAAGGCGGCGGTGGCGGCGGTGATTGTCTTCACAATTCCTGCAAAATCCGATATTACAGTCCATGCAGAACACGTTTTTCTCATTCTTTTTCAGTTCTAAATGTTGAATACATGGACTAAAGAATTGGATTTTAAGCAGTGTTGTTAGCCAATCACTTGGTTTCTTCTTCTTTATAATCAACTTACATCCCACCTACACAATCAAAAACAAAAAAAGAACAAAATTTACATCAAATTATACAAAAGATTATTATATTTCATAATTTGAAACTCATAAAATTCAATCAAATCAAAGTAATTTGAGAATTTCAACGCAAACATGTAATTAATTTGATACAAATACAGATGATCAAGAACTGAAATCACTAGAAGTTTGAAGAATTTTTACCATTTTTTTTTGTTTTAAAAAAGGTTTTGAGATGGGTATGTTGGTATTTCAATGATCAATGTAAAAGGCTAATTAATAATAAAAGAATGAAGGACAAAAAATTGCAAGTGGGTTATTTGTGAATTGGAGTAAAGAGAAGCATATGAATAGATTATGGAAAGAAAGATATAAGAGATTTGGAATGTATAATTAGTGTTCATATAAAATACAAAATCAAAATGGAAATATAATTAATTTTTTCATTTTTTAATTAAAGCAGTGAAGTCGCACTTTTTAAGAAGAGAGCTGTCAGGTGTCCTTCTGTACGCGGTAAGGTCATTATTATATCTTATATATTTATCTTCTTCTTTCTTTTTCTTTTTCTTTTTTTCCATTAATGTAAAAAAAAAATCTGTTAGACTGAATTTGTTTTTTTTTTTTTTAAATAATTTAATATTATTTTTATTTTTGCTTTTGTGGGTTCATGAAGGAATGGTCAACCATGCATGTGTGTGTAATCATTTTATGCTACTTCTTTTTTTTTTTTGAAACAAAATATATGAAAATTTTATTACTGAAACTGATCAATAATACATTTAACATTTGAAGGAAACTCGTCCTTCCACTGAACAGGAAAAGATGCCCCTAAGGCAATCTTTGCAAACTCATGGGCAAGACCATTACAAATCCTAGGAGTATAACAAACCGAAAAATCATGAAGGCGTGTAAGCTTCTCCTTGATATCTTGAATGATCCAGAAAATTTCTTTTCTAGAGCCCGTCCTGTTACTGATTAGATCCACAGCCTGTTTACAATCTGATTCTATAATCATTTTAAGTAATCCTGCTTCTTCAGCCATCTGCAGTCCAAAATCGATAGCTTCAGCTTCCGCGACTTCCACATTCCCGCAAAATTTGACCTTCTTTATTGCCACAAGCTGGACTCCACCATCACAACCTCTGATAACAACTCCTAATCCTGCAATATGATTTTGCCTATCAATGGCTGCATCTGTATTTACTTTAACCCATCCACTCGGCGGGGGCTCCCAGCTTCTTCTAGTGTCTGTCCCTCTCTGGTTCTCTAATGCCCCTGTCGGTTCACCTAAGCTTCTGCTTCCTTCAGTTAATAGCTCTGCTCGAAGCAGAACCCTCCAAGGAGCTTCATATTTATGTTCAATATTTGTTTTCCTTTCCTTTTAGATACTTTTGGATTTTGGTTTAGATCGAATCAAAATTTACTTGAAGTGATTAAATATAAGGTATTATGAGTATATTATGTAGGGGTGGACCAAAAATAATAATTTGAAATTCAAAAAAATTAAAACCAACAGATTTTTTTATTTATTTTAAAAATTATTAGTATAAGGCTCTATGTAGGTTAAACACTCATGAATATATATTTTGACCAATTTAAAACAACTAACTAAAGTAGACAATTTTCTTATCTTTTTCGAATTTATATAATTATTAATTTTGATTTCAATTAAAATAATGACATGTTTTTTATTTCAATTAAATTAACATTTATCCTTTTTAAATTAATTTTTTTAAATAATCCTACGTGTTCCACTGAGGGGTAGGAAAACAATTAACTTATACATATACATACATATATAACCCTAAGTATATGCTAATATAATTTTATTTTTATAATTAAAGATTTTAATTTCAATTAAAATAGTGAAATGTTTTTATTTCAATTAGATTAATATTCTTCTTTTTTAATATAATTTTTAAATTAAATTTATTTTTTAAATTAATCTTACATGATGCTTTGAGGGCGGGAAAACTTTTTAACTTTTAATATGTTAAAAAAAATTAGTGATTTTAGTTTTAGGTTTAAGTTTAATTAATTAACTTTTTATAATAATAGATTTTGATTTGAAAGATGATTTCTATTAGAATATGAGTTATTTTTATTTCAGATTAGATTAGTATTTTTTGGGTAATCGGGGTGGGGGTGTCTAGACCAACTTACGCATAACTCAACTATTCCCGGACTTGTGCCTCGTGCCATTAGAAGTTTCTCAACACATATAATAGAAAGTCGTTGGCTTTTTACACCAGGATATGGCCCCAAGGAAATACATTTAGTGAGATTCGGACCTTGAAAATAAGAGAGAACAAACCAATCAAGCCCAAAACTTTTACCACTAGAGTTGGCAAAGGCCTGACCGGGACGGGATTTGGCAAATCAAGTCATGTCACGGTCATACAAAATATGACAAAAATACATCCTGGTCATGTCTCGTCCCGTTTTACAAAAAAAAAAATAAAAAATCTTGTCCCGTTATCCCATGAAAATCTCGGCTCGTCCCGTGAAAATTCCTTCGCAATTCAAAATTTTCTCGTCTTGTACCGTTTTCAAAACAGGGAAAAAAATTATCTCGTATCTCGTCCCAAATGGGATACAATTTTATTGGGACGGGACGAGTCAAAATGTCAACCATATTTACCACTAAGGCAACCCCATTGGGGTTATTAGATTAGTAGTTTTATGTATATGCTAATATAATTTTAATAATTATATTTTATATAAATATATATATTTTTATTTCAATTAAAATAATGAAATATTTTGAATTCAATTAAATTAGAATTTATCTTTTTTTTTTTAATATAAATTTTTAAATTTATTTTTTTAGTAATCCCAACATTGAGAAAAATGAAAATATTTAACAATTTTTTTTGAATATTGGGGAAACCCTACGTCATCTATATCGGGGTCATTGGACTCGGTATAAATGCTTGGGTAAACCGATGTTGTCACATGCTCTTACAAGTGTTGGAGTTGTGTTTGGAGCGAAATCCGAATAATGTATTGTAAATTATATTTTATTATTTATTAATAAAATAAATATAGGGAATTTCATAAATTATTAATGATATTGTCATTATGCATATTAAATTGATGTATAAATATGCTAAGATGACAGAAACCTTATAATAGGATTTGTAGGAATAATGGACATTAGGGGTTGGGGGTTTCAAAAGGAGAAGCGCACTGCTAGAAAGAGCGCGGTTCAGTGGCGAAATCGTACTTAAAAACTTTTAAACTTACCGAATAAATTATCAATATCTCATGTGAATAAGTCGGTCATATTGAAACCTAAACATTGTAGGGGTTTTTAGGGGGTGAATCCGGTAACGCAGCGGAAGCGGTGTGAAAATCCGATTTTCAGATTTCAAAACTTTTTCTCGGATTAATTAAATAAACATATTTATTTAATATTCCAATAATCAAATTATGAAATAAAATTCAATAAATCATATTTAAGTGAATTTACCAAATTACCCTTACTTTGGTATTTTTGTCCATTTTAGTCCGAAATTGATCTAATCAATTTTGAATGATTCTAAATCATTTCTAAGATGAACTTAGCATGTTCAAAACATCAAAACACCAAAGCACCAAAAATCCCAAATTCCCTCACAAGCCGAGAGCACCATAAGGGGGATTTGTGCATTTTGTCATTTCATGCATCAAAACACATCAAGATGTAATCCAATGAACATGAAACTTTATATGCATCATATACACACACAAATACACAACATATATGAAAAGCCCCAAATTTGGAATTGGTCATGAACCCTAATTTTTCAATTTCCACAAATTGGACAAATTAGACCAAAACATTAAATCAATTACTTCAATCATCATTCTTCCATCCAATCCAAGTCTCAACACAATGAAACAACTCAAGATCAAATCTAGGTCATTTAAGAGTGGGTCAATAACTCTAGATTAGCAACATGGTTTCCAAAACCTTAAAAGAAAGTTTACAACTACAATAGTCACAACCTTCCTTCACCATACATGCTCAACACTTCAATCAAACTTCCATCAACAAAAACACAAAGAAATAAAGAAAGAAATAATCTAAGAACATCACATGTTGAAGCCTAGAACCTAAGGAACATTTTCCTCTCTAATAGCAAGTTTGAAAAACTTACTAAAATTCCAAGCTTTCTTTGATTATCTTTCTTTTCTCAAGCTTTCCTTAGTTTCTTCAATGGAGTTTTCTTTTGTAAAGTGTATTAGGTTAAATTAAAGTGAAATGAAAATCAATATATACTTGCACCAAATGTGCCTTGGCCGAAAATCACAAAGACATATACAAGTTTGTAATTTCATTTTCATTTCAACTTAATTTGGTCAACTTGCTTAAATATCTAAAACAACTTTATTAGATATTTAATTAAGTCAACAAAAGCAACTAACATCATTTACTTTAAATATCCTAATGTAAGATATTTATATTTTAATTAATTTAATCATTTAACAATTAAATAATTAATTAATTAATCAAATACAAATATATTAAATATATGTATAATATTTACATTAAATATTAAAAACATATATTCATTTAGGATATAAGTCAAATAACTCATTTTGACTATTAATTAATGTGTATTTAAATTAATCAAGTATTAAATGTAAATACACAATAATTAGGCAAATGACTATCTAGTCCCTTTAGCACGTATTTGCGTTTAACCTTTAAACGACTTTATAAATAATCAATATTATTTATTAATGTTGCTCTAGTGCTCTACGAGTATGTTTCATTATTGAGACTCTCTAGATTCAGGTATATCCGTCACGAAATCTAATTTCGTGTCCATAATCTATCCACCCGTAGATTATGACGATCACGGATAATCTCGCTGAACCATACAGGTCGAGGTCATGGCAAATGTATAATTCCTCCGTCACAGGTATCCGGATAAATCCCAGAGATATAGATGTAAACGTCAAATCTCTATCGGGATTATCCAGTCGACTATTCTATTAGCAATCTCAAAAAGAATGTTTAGAACTAGCTTCTAAACTTTACCACGGGCCCATGGTTTTATCTGATTGCTAATCATATGGACTACCTATGCTCTGGTACACAGAACTGACGGATCCTATCTTGATACACATAGGACACCCTGAGGATCTATCTACACCCAACGAACAGGCGGAGGTCTGATCTAAATAGATCGGTGACGTGACTGCCGTCTAAGTGTAGAAGATGTCTCATGTGCCCACAATGGCATCTCAAGTCTAAGAATCACAAGTGCTACTCAACCCAAGAAGATTCTTATTGACGCTGGTGTACCATCCATTAAGAATCTTCGGTGAGTCGTTCAGTGTTTATCCGCTATAAACACCTACACGTCTATACTAGTCTCCAAGACTATGGTTCATTGAGAAACCATTGGAATCATATATTCCAGTATACGACATGTACCGGTCTCAACGGGTTTACTATACTGACCAAGTAGTGTAAACCTTGACCAGGAACTGTCTGAGAATGACAACGTCATGATACTACTCAATGTCCGTTGCGACGCTTTTGCAACTGTATCATGACTAATCATTCTAGGGTCATTACGTCTTTACCATATAGAAGATAGATTATATTATAGAAACTGCATATTATTCATAATAATAATGTTTTACAGAAGTATTCAACAGAAATACAACCGGGAATTGGCGCTCTGAGCACCAACCCCAACAAAATCTCCCACTTGCTCTAGTGCCAATATCGATTGTATCTAATACCCATCGACTCCACGTGTTTATCAAACAGCTTCGGAGGAGGTATGGCCTTCGTCAGCGGGTCTGCTACATTATCTTCACTCGGTACCTTGCACACGACAATATCCCCTCGCGACACGATCTCTCGAATGATGTGGTACTTGCGTTCCACATGCTTCGACTTCTGATGCGCCCTCGGTTCCTTTGCTTGCGCAATGGCTCCAGTATTATCACAGTATAACGGAATCGCATTCTCGATACTTGGGACAACTCCCAATTCTGTGATAAAGTTCTTTATCCACACAGCCTCTTTTGCAGCTTCAGAAGCTGCAATATATTCCGCCTCAGTGGTGGAATCAGCTGTCGATCCCTGTTTGGAACTCTTCCAACAAACTGCACCTCCGTTAAGGGTAAAGACAAATCCAGATGTAGACTTTCTATCATCGGGATCCGATTGGAAATCGGAGTCTGTATACCCATTAACCTGCAGAGTTCGTTTCCTCCATAAACTATTAACTTATCCTTAGTACCTTTAAGATACTTTAGGATATGTTTAATGGCCATCCAATGGTCATTACCTGGATTGGACTGATATCGACTAGTTACGCTAACAGCGAAACTGATATCAGGCCTCGTACATAACATGGCATACATTATGCTACCCAAACACGAAGCATAAGGTTGGTTAGACATTCTAACCTTCTCATCTTCTGTTTGTGGACACATCTTCTTAGAAAGATGAATCCCATGTCTGAACGGTATGTTTGCTGTCTTACAGTTACCAAAACTATACCGTTCCAAGATCTTATCTATGTACGTTGATTGGGATAACCCAATCAGCCTCCTTTGTCTATCTCTATAGAGTTTTATCCCTAAAACATAGGAAGCTTCTCCCAGGTCCTTCATGGAGAAATTCTTACAGAGGTACGCTTTCACGCTTTGCAACATACCTAAATCATTCCCAATGATTAGGATGTCATCAACATATAGGACTAAAAATACGACCATGCTCCCACTGGCCTTCTGATACACACAGGATTCTTCCGAATTCTTGAGAAAACCAGACGATCTAATAATCTCATCGAATCGAAGATTCCAACTTCGTGAAGCTTGTTTAAGTCCATAAATGGACTTCTTAAGCTTACATACCATACCCGAGGTTTCGCTGGACGCGAAACCTTCCTGGTTCCATATTCTTCTTCAAGAAATCCATTAGAAAAGCCGTTTTGACATCCATTTGCCAAATCTCGTAGTCATGATACGCAGCTATAGAAAGCAAAATCCGATAGACTTAAGCATTGCAACTGGTGAAAAAGTTTCATCGTAGTCGACGCCAGGTCGCTGCGTGTAACCTTTTGCTACCAGTCGGGCCTTGTAAGTTTCAACCTTACCGTCAGGCCCGCGCTTCCTCTTGTAAACCCATTTACAACCGATAGGAACAATTCCTTCGGGAAGCGGAATCAAGTCCCAAACTTGATTTTCATGCATTGAGTCTATCTCGGATTTCATGGCACTTTGCCATTTCACGGAGTCGATGTCCAACATCGATTCTCTATAGGTGAAAGGATCTGTCTCTTCAACTAAGAGAACATCCAGACTCTTTTCTTGTATCAAATACAAGCGTTCAGGAGGTCTAGATACCCTTCCGACCTACGGAGTGTGTGTGTTGAAGGTCCTTCATCTACTTGAACTTCAGGTTCCTCCGTTGGTTCGTTGTTTTCAGGTTGGACTTCATCAAGCTCAACCTGTCTATGATTACCACCTTCTGACAAAAATTCTACTTCTAGAAATTTTGCGAAGCGAGCTACGAACACATTTCGATGCTCGGTATCATAGAACATATATCCCCTCGTATTCGAAGGATATCCAACAAACCTAAACTTTTGCCCTCGAGGCGAAAACTTATTTGCTGAGTCACCCTGACATAGGCAGGACAACCCCAAACCTTAATATAATTAAGATTTGGTCTCCTACCGAACCATATCTGATACGGTGTCGTAGGAACAGCCTTTGAAGGAATCTTATTCAAAAGATGTGCGGCTGTTAAGAGAGAGTAACCCCATAAGTAATAGGACAAATCTGTGAAACTCAACATCGATCGGACCATATCCAATAAAGTCCGATTTCTCCTTTCAGATACACCATTGTGCTGTGGTGTACCTGGAGGAGTATATTGAGCGAGAATCCCATTCTCCTTCATATAATCCATGAACTCACCACTCATATATTCGCCGCCTCGATCTGATCGAAGGCATTTAATATATTACCAGTTTGTTTTTCTACTTCATTTCGGAACTCTTTGAACTTTTCAAAGGTTTCCGATTTATGTCGCATCAAATACACATAACCGTACCGTGACAAATCATCGGTAAAGGTAACGAAGTACGAATAACCACTGTGAGCAGCAGTTTGACTTAGTGGACCACATACATCAGAATGTACGAGTTCCAGTAAGTTAGTGGCGCGGTGTCCAACACCAGAAAATGGGGCTTTGGTCATCTTACCCTGAATACAGGATTCACAAGTTGGATAGGATTCAATGGTAAGATCTGATATCAAACCATTCCTAACCAATTGGGTAAGGCGTTTAACGCCAATGTGACCAAGTCTCATATGCCAAAGTTCAGTATTATTAATTACAGGTAAACTACGTTTATTAACTCCAGTATTTAATATATCTTTTGAAGTTTGCAATGTATAATGACCATGCTGGTTTGGACAACAAAGGATCTGAATATTATTTTTATCATATAAATACAAAGAACTATTCTTAATATTAATACAAAAGCCTTCTGTATCCAATACAAAAAGTGATATAATATTAGCGACACATCCCGGTACAAAATGACAGTCATATAACAAAAGTGTCCCATTCGGCAATGAGATCTCGCATACTCCCACTGCAACTGCATCCAAAGAGTCTCCACTCCCGAATCACAACTGCATCTCTTCAGGCTTCAGTTTCCTACTTTCCTTCAGCACCTGCAACGAATTGCAAATGTGAATGTGACAAGCAGAATCTAAAATCCAGCTGGATGTAACGGCTTCACAAGCCAAAGATAAATCAATAACTGGAAAAATAAAAGTACCTGATGTAGAAGCTCTGTCTCTCCTCAGCTGGGCAATGTAATCAGGACAGTTCTTTTTCCAGTGCTCGACTTTGCCGCAGTGGTGGCATTTTTCTTCAGAAGCCATTTTGGGCTTTGCAATCTTCGCCTGTTGTTGAGGACCAAAAGCCTTCTTCTTCTTCTTGCCTTTCTTGTTCTTTCCCTTGGACCATCCTTGGGAAGAAGCCGAAAGAGAAGTAGTTCTAGGAGGGCGAGTCGGTACTCCCTTCTTAAGGTCCTCTGCCGTGAGCAACATCCTATGTAGCTCCTGGTAGGTACAGACAGTCCCGTGCATGTTGAAGTACATCACGAACTGGCGAAATGAAGCTGGTAGTGAACCAAGAATGACACTCCTACCGAGAATGTCATTCAAGATGAGATTATGTTGCCTCAATTGATCGATCAAATCGATCATCTGAAGAACATGTGGGCTAACACTCTGCCCCTCATCCAGACGCGCATGGAACAGTTCCATGGCGACTTTGTGAACAATCACTTGTTCTTGGTTCTCAAACGATTGTCTCAATCGCGTCATCATACTATAGGAATCTAGCATACCATAGTACTGTTGCTTGAGTTTCGGAGACAGTGAACTAAGGATGTATGATTTAACCCTTAAATCATCATCCTTCCAAGTTTCAAAAACTTGGCGTTCCTCCTCCGAAGCATCCGCACCCACTGCAAGGGGCAACGGACCCTCAAGAACATAACCCAGCTTTTCGGAATCGAGGACAATCCTCAAATCCAATTCCCAGTCTGCAAAGTTCTCAGCGCCTTTCAGTTTGTTCGCATCAAGCATACGCGCAAACTGATTTGTGGATTGTGCCGCCATCGCCAATCTATCATATAGATCACGAAAAACGGTTAGCAGAAATAAAGCAGTTTCATATAATATCAAAAGCATAAACTAGATCATGGATTTTTAATCTAATATGCCCCTCCCACTAAATCATGCAATACTGTAATCCCAAAACAGAATACAAATATTTAATAATTAAATTAAATACTAATAGTGAAAAGTGGATCCCGTGGAATATTTCGGCTCACAGCAGAGGCACGGTCTCGCCTACGTATATTCATCAGGTAGACAACTCATTTGTCAATCTCTAATGACTCCTAAGTATCCGGTCCTGGCCGTTTCTCGTTGTCGCTGCGAAGGCAGGCCCACAAGGAGACGTACCAAGGTTAAACTCGTCAATGATAAACTCAAGTTACTTACGTAATCCTGACAGCTAGGGCACGTTCAGAATTCCGCTTTTACTTGAATTTACCTAGTATCTGATATACATCCGGTATAAATAAATCTTTATCGGCTACATCCTCACAGCAGAGGCACGGTCTCGGATGTAGTCACAAAGAAGTATTCATAAACCGTATTGACAAGACGGACCATATAACATGCATCAAATACATAATTACATTCAAACCTTATTAATTAGGGATTTTCCGCTAAGTGTCATACACCCTAAATCTAACCAATTTAGATCCTAATAAGCATGCATAAAGTCAAGAAAACATGATTAAACATTGATTCAATGAAGGCTAATCATATTAGGTGGCCTAGAATCAGACTCGCTCTGATACCATTTTGTAGGGGTTTTTAGGGGGTGAATCCGGTAACGCAGCGGAAGCGGTGAAAATCCGATTTTCAGATTTCAAAACTTTTTCTCGGATTAATTAAATAAACATATTTATTTAATATTCCAATAATCAAATTATGAAATAAAATTCAATAAATCATATTTAAGTGAATTTACCAAATTACCCTTACTTTGGTATTTTTGTCCATTTTAGTCCGAAATTGATCTAATCAATTTTGAATGATTCTAAATCATTTCTAAGATGAACTTAGCATGTTCAAAACATCAAAACACCAAAGCACCAAAATCCCAAATTTCCCTCACAAGGCCGAGAGCACCATAAGGGGGGGATTGTGCATTTTGTCATTTCATGCATCAAAACACATCAAGATGTAATCCAATGAACATGAAACTTTATATGCATCATATACACACACAAATACACAACATATATGAAAAGCCCCAAATTTGGAATTGGTCATGAACCCTAATTTTTCAATTTCCACAAATTGGACAAATTAGACCAAATACATTAAATCAATTACTTCAATCATCATTCTTCCATCCAATCCAAGTCTCAACACAATGAAACAACTCAAGATCAAATCTAGGTCATTTAAGAGTGGGTCAATAACTCTAGATTAGCAACATGGTTTCCAAAACCTTAAAAGAAAGTTTACAACTACAATAGTCACAACCTTCCTTCATCATACATGCTCAACACTTCAATCAAACTTCCATCAACAAAAACACAAAAAATAAAGAAAGAAAATATCTAAGAACATCACATGTTGAAGCCTAGAACCTAAGAACTTACTACAATTCCAAGCTTTCTTTGATTTATCTTTCTTTTCTCAAGCTTTCCTTAGTTTCTTCAATGGAGTTTTCTTTTGTAAAGTGTATTAGGTTAAGTGTAAAGTGAAATGAAAATCAATATATACTTGAACCAATGTGCCTTGGCCGAAAATCACAAGACATATACAAGTTTGTAATTTCAATTTCATTTCAACTTAATTTGGTCAACTTGCATAAATATCTAAAACACTTTATTAGATATTTAATTAAGTCAACAAAAGCAACTAACATCATTTACTTTAAATATCCTAATGTAAGATATTTATATTTTAATTAATTTAATCATTTAACAATTAAATAATTAATTAATTAATCAAATAAATATATTAAATATATGTATAATATTTACATTAAATATTAAAAACATATATTCATTTAGGATATAAGTCAAATAACTCATTTTGACTATTAATTAATGTGTATTTAAATTAATCAAGTATTAAATGTAAATACACAATAATTAGGCAAATGACTATCTAGTCCCTTTAGCACGTATCTTGCGTTTAACCTTTAAACGACTTTATAAATAATCAATATTATTTATTAATGTTGCTCTAGTGCTCTACGAGTATTTTCATTATTGAGACTCTCTAGATTCAGGTATATCCGTCACGAAATCTAATTTCGTGTCCATAATCTATCCACCCGTAGATTATGACGATCACGGATAATCTCGCTGAACCATACAGGTCGAGGTCATGGCAAATGTATAATTCCTCCGTCACAGGTATCCGGATAAATCCCAGAGATATAGATGTAAACGTCAAATCTCTATCGGGATTATCCAGTCGACTATTCTATTAGCAATCTCAAAAAGAATGTTTAGAACTAGCTTCTAAACTTTACCACGGGCCCATGGTTTTATCTGATTGCTAATCATATGGACTACCTATGCTCTGGTACACAGAACTGACGGATCCTATCTTGATACACATAGGACACCCTGAGGATCTATCTACACCCAACGAACAGGCGGAGGTCTGATCTAAATAGATCGGTGACGTGACTGCCGTCTAAGTGTAGAAGATGTCTCATGTGCCCACAATGGCATCTCAAGTCTAAGAATCACAAGTGCTACTCAACCCAAGAAGATTCTTATTGACGCTGGTGTACCATCCATTAAGAATCTTCGGTGAGTCGTTCAGTGTTTATCCGCTATAAACACCTACACGTCTATACTAGTCTCCAAGACTTAATGGTTCATTGAGAAACCATTGGAATCATATATTCCAGTATACGACATGTACCGGTCTCAACGGGTTTACTATACTGACCAAGTAGTGTAAACCTTGACCAGGAACTGTCTGAGAATGACAACGTCATGATACTACTCAATGTCCGTTGCGACGCTTTTGCAACTGTATCATGACTAATCATTCTAGGGTCATTACGTCTTTACCATATAGAAAGATAGATTATATTATAGAAACTGCATATTATTCATAATAATAATGTTTTACAGAAGTATTCAACAGAAATACAACCGGGAATTGGCGCTCTGAGCACCAACCCCAACAAACATATTTATTCGATATCAATACGACATCAAATAATTTAGAAACACCACAAACTTTTAGAAAATGTTTTCAGCAAATGACATTTTAAAAACCCACGTTTTTTGTTTGAACCGGACCAACCAATACACACGGGGGCTGCCCAGGTCAGCCCCAATAGTACTTGGGAAGTTCATAGGCTGCCCGAAAAGTGACCAACTCATAATTTGGACAGCCGTCACTAGCTAAGCCCGAAACTTACCCGATAACTCCGTTTTTCGCCATTTTCGCGTATTTTCACTTCGAAACAGTTTCTGGCAATTGTTTCAATGCCCAATACACATCCAATACATTTAAACATCATAATTTTCATTGCCAAAATTCAGAATTTCCAGATCTGATCAGGGAGCAAAATATCATTTCATGCTTTAAATCCATTTTTCTCAACATTAATCAATTAATGTTTACACCACACCAATCAAAGCCACCACCACAATAAAGCACTCAAAAACAATTCTAAGGATTTACAAGAGGTGGTCATAACACTCTAGAATGACAACAAGTCATCAAATGATAAAATTGAACTAATAATACACTAATATTATTCATATAACTTCACACATGCATCTAGCCTCCAAATCCATCCTTCAAACCCTAGAACATTTTTAGATACTCAAGAACAAGAAACAAACTTTCTAAGCTTAATAATATTAAATATTACCTCAAAATCTTCAAATTTCCTTAAGTTTTCTTCTTGATTTATTCACTTTCTCTCAAGTTTTTCTCAAAAATAATTTTGGAAGCTCTCTAAAAATGGTGGAAACTTGGCCAAGATAAGCTTAATGAAAGAGAAAATAATTTTTCTCTTTTATGCACATGGCCGAAATTTAGGGGGAGGGGCATTTTTATCATTTTGGAAAAAAATATCTAATAAGTTTTTAAGTTATCAAATTCAATTTGATAACTTCAAACTTAAATGAATATGTCACTTGTTACCAATAATAATTAAACATATTACATAACAATTATATAATATTGATATTATTTAAATATTTAACATTTAAATATCTAAATAATTAATCAATATAATTATAAATATATCTGTATTTTTATTTACACTAAATAAAAAAATACATATACAAGTGACATGTGTCAAAATCTCATTTGATACATATATTAATTATCAAATCAAATTTTGTATCAAATACAAATACACATTAATTATTAATTGACCGAAATGCCCATATGCATGTATTTTTCGTTTAACCGTTAAACGATTCGAATTAACTTATTTAATTTGATAGAATATTATGAATAATATGTATTATTCATAACGAGTTGCCCAAGTACTCAACGAGTACACTTCATATAGTGCGACTCTCTAAATTTAAGTTTACCTGTCACGAAATCAAATTTTGTGTCCATAATTCACTCACTCGTAAATTATGACGACCACAGATAATCTTGCTAAACTATGCAAGTCGAGGTCACTGCATACGTATAATCCCTCCGTCACAGGCCATCAATATTATACTGGGGATATAGATAGGAACGTCAAATCCCTAAGGTATAGTATAATCGACTTTCAAATTTACGATCTCTAAATAACACTCGGAACTTGATTCCGAAGTATACCACGGTCATGGATTTACTAATCGCACACATTTACAAGATACCCATGCCCTGTACATAGGACTGGCGGATTCTATCTGATACTCACAGGATATCATGAGCATCAGTCCACACCCAACGAGCATGTGGATGTCTGTTCTAAATAGATCGGTGACGTGACTGTCACCAAAGTGTGGAGGATGTCTCATATATCCAAAGTGGTATCGCAAGTCGAAGGATCACTATGCTACTCGACTCGAGAAGATTCTTATTGACGTTGGTGTACCATCTATTAGGGAATTTTCGGTGAGTTGTTCAATGTTTATCAAATAAACACATACACGTCTATACGAGTCTCCCAAGACTCATGGTTCATTGGGATAAACCATCAGACCAAGTCTTGATATACGACATATACTGGTCTTAGCGGATTTTACTAACTGACCCGTGTCAGTAAATCTTGATCATGAACTTATTTGAGAATATACAACTTATAGTCACACTTCCCAATATCAATTACAAACTAAGTTGTAACTGCGCACTATGTTGTAAATCCTGAGGTTTTTGTCTAATATATACATATCACTAAATCATATTCAGTTTCAATCTAATCGTAATTAGATCGAATACGTATATAAAAATAAGAGGTGCAACCATTAAGTAAGTAATATTACGGAAAAAAATGTTCGTATTCATGAATCGAACATAAATATGATCCGGATTGCGCTCCGAGCACCAACCCTAACAATTATGTGGTCCTAAATTGAGATAGTATTACTATTATAAATTATTCTTAAAGTAAATATTCATAGTCGTTGGTTTTGAAATACGGTAGAATTCCTATAACCTATAAGAATATCATATGTCGTGTATTGAAATTGGAGTTCCAATGGTTTAACCCGATATACCATGAGATTTGGAAACTCGTACTGAATGACTCATAGGTGATTCCTAATAGTTGGAAGTACACACCACCGTCAATATGAATCTCCTCGATTCAAGTAGCATATGTAATCCTTTGACTATATGATATCATTGATTTTGTGTGAGATCCTCCACACTTTGATGTCATGTATGATAGAAACCTTTCATGGTTCGACCTGTAGATGTTCGTTGGGTGTGGACCGATGCACTCGTTAATCAAGTGCGAATCAAGATAGGATCCTCGACCTGTATGTGTCCCATAAGGGTTTAGGTATCCATGTGAGTAAATCACGATTCTTAAAGACTTTGGCCCAAAACCGATCACCTAGGGTGGATCGCATCAGTTGTAAAGAATCATGGACATGTTGACATGGGATGTGCGCCTCAGAAACTTGACGGTGTATTATATGTTTCCTAAGCACAACTCGGATAGCATACGACGGAGAGCTGATAAACACTAGGTGATCGTTTTGGTCCCCGTTTTTTCCTACATACTCGTATCGGAATGTAGTTTTCATTAAAATATTTTAAAATACATTTATCCATGATATCATTGGGTTAGACCTACTTCCATTGCGCGGGGCACCGATCCTACTCTAGGGGTTTCACAACCGCCCTAACAATAAAAGTGCTACCAATGGCTCGAACTTGAAACCTTAAATACAAGGTCTCGGGCTCCAATCCTTGGGGAGACAAACAATTAACATGCTAATATAATTTTAATAATTATAGTTTTTATTTTTATATAATTATATACTTTGATTCAAATAGAATAGCGAAAATATTGAATTCAATTATATTAATATTTTTTTATAATATAATATATAGATATATATATATATATATATATATTATTTTTATGTAATTATATTTATAGATTTTGATTCAATTAGAATAGTGAAATTTTGTTATTTCAATTAGATTAGTATTTTTTTCGTTTTTTAATATAATTTTAAAATTATATTTATGTTTTAAAATATTCTTACATGGCACGTTAAGGGGATAGGAAAACATTTAACTTGTTAGGTTTTATTATGTTAAAAAAAATAGTGATTTTAGGTTTTGGTTTTAATTAATTAATTTTTTATAATTATAAATTTGGATTTCAATTAGAATAGAAAATTTTTTCATTTCTGATTAAACTAGTATTTTTTTTTTCATGTAAAAACTAATATAATTGTAGATTTTGATTTCAAGTACAATAATGAAAGATTTAAATTCATTAGATTAATATTTATCTTTTAATATATTTTTAATTAAATTTATTTTTTAATAATATCGCATGGCGAGTTGAGGGAGCATGAAAAAATTAATTTTCTAATATAATTTTTTAGGATTAGGTGGTTTTATTTTTATATAATTATAGATTTTGATTTTAATTAGAATAATGAAATATTTTGAATTCAACTATATTAATATCTATCTTTTTTTAATATAATATAATTTTTTTTATATAATTATTATATATTTTTCCATTAAAACAGTGGAAAATTTTGAATTCAATTATATTAATATTTATTTTTGTAATATAATTTACTTTTTATTTTTATATAATTATTGATTTCAATTTCAATTAAAATAGTGCAAGATTTTGAATTTAATTAGATTAGTATTTGATTTTTTTTAATATAATTTTTAAATTAAATTTATTTTTTTAGTAATCCTACGCGGCGCATAGAGGGAGCAGGAAATCTATTATATATATATATATTATATATATATATAATTTGATTTTACTAATTTATTTAAAGTTTATCATATTTTTGTTATTTTATATTTTATATGTATTGCATTACGAAATGTGTTGATATTTAGTGATGTAATTTCATGAAATATTTTTTTTGTATTTTGTTTATGTTTCTATTTGATTTTCATATATTTTAAATTATCAAAATGGTGAATTGTATCTCATGGAAATGTTTATATTAGTATAGTTGTGATGATTATAAGAGTTATAGTGTATAAAATTTGAATAAATGTTAGATTCAATAAATATTACTAATTTTTAAATTTTTGTTGTTATTGTTACAAAAATGAAAAAAATATATTTAAAAAAAATACCGAATTTTTACCTTTTTAATGAACCGAATAATTATAATTTTAAATATATATATATCTATATATATATATATATATTATAATTTTACCGAATCGAATTGAACCATACTCATCCTACGGAATGTTTTTATATTATTAAAATCAAATTTTCAAATATTTGAAAATACTTTCTTATTTGTAAAAAAATAAAAATTATTATATTTTAATATATTTTGGCGGCGGGGGTTTCAATGATTCCAAAAAAAATTATTATTGCTCGTTTTTCAATCATTTTAGGGAGACGAAATGCGAACAATAAGAGGATAGTTTTCCCGGCAAAGATTCCTTAGAAGGGGCTCATTGGGATTTGGGACATCTCCAAGGGTGCTCAAGGTTCTTTGCCTTGGCCTTTATATGATAGAGAGCTCATGAAGACCCTTAAAACGTTGTCGTGGGAACCTAAATGAGCTTTTTGGGGTTTAGGGAACTATATGGGGCTTTGTATAATGTTCATTTTAAGGGAAGAGTTGAATATGGCCTCCTTCCTAAATTAGAAAATAATAATAAAAGACATAACTATAAATAACACAAGAGACTTGCGTGGTTAGATCTATATCCACGAAGAACAACTCATAAACTTATTCATTATACGAAATAAAGTGTGATAATTATTATAAGAAGTCATTTCATAAGTTAAATAAAATGAAATGATGCTTTTTGTTACTCTAATACTCTTGTTGCTTAGAGGAAGTTTTATATTTATTGAAAGTAGGGGTGTTCGCGGTGCGGTTCGGGGCGGTTTTTTCGTTTTTTACTTTAAACCGCGCGGATTGGCGGTTGGGAAATTAGAAAACGAAACCGCAAAATTTGATAAGGAAAACCGCGGCGGTTCGGGTTGGCTGTTTAGCGTTTGAGCGGTTCGGGTCGGCGGTTTGGATTATAAATTTTTTAAGAAAATTTTGTGTGTTTTCACATTATAATTGAAGAAAAAATTACATAATTTTCATTTATCATTACATATTATTATATGATCATTAATATTAATTTTCATAGTTAAAGAAGAAGAAAAATATAAAATAATTTTAATTTGAACGCTGGTCGGCGGTTTAGGCGGTTCGGGTCGCGGTTCGAGTCAAAATTTGCGGTTTGGGCGGTTCGCGGTTTGACATGGTTCAAAACCACACACCGACCCGAAATTTGCGGTTCGATTCGGTGCGG
Source organism: Zanthoxylum bungeanum (assembly GCA_019454045.1). NCBI lineage: Eukaryota > Viridiplantae > Streptophyta > Magnoliopsida > Sapindales > Rutaceae > Zanthoxylum > Zanthoxylum bungeanum. The sequence continues at coordinate 88,909 of SKCR01021138.1, forward strand.
TTCAAAATCATTTTTAATATTTTTTTTCAAACCGCGCGGTTCGGTTCGGTTCGGTGGGTTCGTGGTTTGACCCGAAATTGTGTTCACCCCTAATTGAAAGACAGGTTCCAGAGATGTTTCTGACTTGTTAAGGATGGAAAGTTTGGTAGAGTTTTCCTTAAAGGATATGAAGGACCTTGAGGATTTTTTAGCTAAGCTATTTAATTGACGATTGATAATTGATCGCTAAATGAACGATTCGATTTGATCAAAAATCATTGATTTAGCCTTTTCAAACTCTCATTCTTTACGAGACACATCCCTTCTTCCATTCTACCTCCAAATTGTACACCAAAATTACTCATTGTGAAATGTTTCTATACTTTAATTTTCAAAAGAAAATATCGATATTGATAGTGTGACAATGTTATATATGGAAAAATCTGTATTAAGATGAACATTCAAGATAATCATATTCGAAATGGTACTTATTTTTAATGACACATTGTCACACACACACTGTAACACCCCGATAACCCAATGACTACTAAGTTAAGAATGATATAATACCTATTATATGATCATATGAAAGTGTGTATTAGGCTCATGAAATTACTTTAAGCTTATTCGACAAATTTCTTGTAGTACCGATATGGAATTCATTTTAAGGTTCAATGCGGAAAACCTTTAGTATTCGGACCGTAAATTTCTCATACGATATCCGATTTCTATGAATTTTATATCATTGGAAAGCTTAGACCAAGATCTATAACTTTTACGTTGGACATTTCTCCAAATTCGAAGCTGAAATAGATCGAAAATGCAACTCAGGTTCGTATAAACTGTACATACGGACTAATTTGTGGAAATTCTTAAAGTTTTTAGCATTTTCTTCCTTTACTCTTTTTACCATCTGCCCCTAGTATATAAATGGAATACTACTCTTTCACCCTTCATATTTTTGAGAGGGGAAACGTGAGAGAGATGGGGAGGACTCCAGATTTCTCTCCATTGCATCAACCAAAACTACATGATTCAAGCTTTAATCATCACATGCAAGCTTTGAAAAGAGAAAATGGAGCTTAGAAGGTTATGCTAGTGAAGAAAAAAAACTGAAATCAAGGTGAGTAGAGCTTGACCCAAAGCCTTGATATAATGAGTTTTGATGATTTGATGATTGTGGTGTGTTTGATGTTGTTTACATGATTATTGTGTTTAAAAGTTAATAATCTGAGAAACCCCCAAATTATGAAATCATTAAGTGTGAATTTGAGTTGGGGTTTATGAATGGTTATGATTTGATTTTGAGATAGTGTATAAGAGTGGAATTGATGATATGTAATGTATTTTTTTTTATGGTTGTAGCTTGTGTGATGTTGAGGAAATGGTGTATGAAGTGAGATTACAATTCCAGTCCTGGAAAATAGCATCGTGTCACGACGGAAACTCCCCGGCGTCGCGACGCGTACTGGAAGAAAAAATGGGTTCTGGATGTGTGCTAGGTTGGTCGCGTCACGACGTCGGGTGGGTAACATCGCAACACGTGACACTTTTTCAGGATATATTTTAATTCATTCCAGTTTTATCCTAAGATTTTTGGGGGCACTCTAAGGGCTTTGAATAGATGAGTAGACACATCATAAGTCATACCATAAGTGTAAACATCAACCATTGATTGTATATACTTTTCTATTTATTGCAAGGAAAACTAACAATTTCTTTGGCCTTAGATCATAGGCCTGACAGTTGGAGATTACCTACACCGCATATCGTATCCGAATTTTCTCTTATATGAGAGTATTTATTTTAGAGTTTTTAATTTTGATTTCTGATATGATTTTGCAGATCATTGGTTTAATTGTTTTTATTTGAAATGACGATTTCATGCGAATGAGATCTATGATTTAAGCTTTTGATAAAGCTTGGTTTCAGATTAATGCTTTGATGATGAAAATGATTTCAAAGATATGAATTTATGATTTGGAGGCATGAGGAAAAATCCACCTTAGATATAACTTGATACAGATATAAAATTGACGGATATGGAATTGACAAACATGATATTGATAGGTATCGGTAGTGATATCGGATATAGACGTGTGCACACGGGATATATACAGGACTATAGATGACATATGCCTCTAGATCTTCGGTATTGGGCTAGTGGGATAGCGAGACCCCTAGACCCGGATTTTCAGAGACATATTGGTGGCACTGATAGCACCAATGTTTACTGACTTAGTGGCTTGGGGGACTGTGCGTACAATGCCACAAGACCATGGGATTATTGTACAGATTGACAGTTGGTTATACATATGACTTTACATATGATTTTGTGAATGTTTTTCACAAAGGTTTTTAGACAGAAAATTCCTGATTTATAATTTATAAATTCAGAGATGTACTTTTGAGACATGACTCTTTAAAGAGAATAGTTTTATTAAATGAGTTCTTAAGAGAACTCACGATTTAGTAAAATTCCAGAAAATATTTTCAAAATAGAAGAGACTGTTTCTTGAAACGATTTTGGTTTTGGAACCATAGATTTTATAAAGTATATCAGTTTCGTTTTTAAATTGTCCACTCACTAGGTCGTTCAAATAACCTAACCCCCCATTCCTAGTATTTTATTTTGCTGATAAACCTGAAGGATGAGCTCGAGAGGATGGATACTGATGACATTTACTTGGGTGTAGAGTCCACCAGGTTGAGTCCAGAAGGCATCATAGTCAGAGTCGAGTAAAACTTGCACATGATATACATCGCATAATATCAGTCTTTGAGTGTGTCAAACATCGGATTTGTAGTGTAATGTATTTTTGAGTTCATTGTATGGAAACTTGAGATGCATTTCTATGAGTATTGAGTTGGGCATTGGACCCTAATACATGAACTTATGTTTGGGATGAGTTTGACAGTTTTGCACAGTCCGATGGTTTGAGGCTCAGGGGGAGTACGGCCTATTCCCTGGCGGTAACATCTTCCGGATTGGGGATGTTACAAAGATGGTATCAGAGCATGGTTTAGGGAGTCAGTGACTGCAGTGGGTAGAGTGTTGGGGTTTTGTATAAGTGGTATGTCCGGGATGCCCGTATGCGAGGCACTACCTCTCAAGTATCTGATCCCCGAGTACGTCATCAACTCTATAGACGGGTTAATAAGCTTTCCCAAGCTATTCAAATATTTTTCCTTATGAAAGCAATTATACTCTATATCCAAGTTGAGAATATGTGTTCATTTTCAAATTATTACTTGATCACATTTAAAATTATTCTCTCTACCATTAAGTATCATAGTCATGTTTGAAAATTTTAAATGATAAATGTACATACGATATTCTTTTTTATAAACTCAGTTCAATTTAAATATGATGTATTATCATTAGTTCTTTTCCTATATAGACTTCCCTTAGGGAAATCATCAATCGTATTCTAAATATTTAACATGTTATCAAAAATACATAAATCCTGAAATTTTATTCACTAGTCCACATAAAGGTTAAAAAATGTAGCAAATATTCATCTATCATGTAACAAATGTATACACAATTAGGGATGACAACAGGCGGGGTATGGTAAGAGGATGTCAATACCCGTACCCATCCCGTTCAATCAAAGGGTAAAAAAATTATCCCCTTATCTGCCTCTAATGTATCGGGCCACCATGTGGATCCCTATTCATAGGGAGATTTTACTGTTATTTGAATTGAGATGCCACTACCCATACCCGACCCACCCAACCAACATATATGAAAATTATTCTCTTATATGCTCTTAACATATTGGGCCCTGGCAGGCCCCATCTTCACGGGATTTTTTGTCATCCTTATACACAATGTTTGATAAAACTATATACCCAAATTTAATACACTTTTCAATATTTGAGTAAATCGATAAATAAGAATAGAGAATTTGTGTATTATTCACAATGTGCCAAATATTATAATTCCCCTTATTAATTATTTCCTTATAGAGTGAAAGATACATTAAGTATTACATTTATTTCTAACTCAAAAATAATTTTAAAATGTTGGGATATTACATAAAAATTATTTATTTAACTTGACAAACTATTTCAATCATTAGCATACACAATAAGATATCATTTTTCAAATCCATATACAAAGATCCAGTTTGACCAACGCAGATTTGTGGGGTTTCTTTGGCCTCAAGCCAGAAAATTCTCCACCACCCACCAAGCTGTTTTTAGTATGGCATCTCATAAATTTCTAAAAGGCATACCGTTAATCAAGGCAGGTAAATGTCTAAATTATCCTGGGTCCGATGGCAGGAAAGTAGCTTTGGTTTGAATTTTGAAGCAGGGATAGTTTTGCCTTTTTGGCTTCTGGTGGTGGCGGTGTAATTAAAGCAGTAAAAATGGAATACTACATTCACTCCACCTAGATTTACACTCATAAGTCAAGCATATAATATTTTTGAAACTCGTAATTATAGGGATTCCATGATATATCCTGCTTAATTGAAATTTAAATCGAGTTAACAGCTTCATTATCTACTTAATGGGCATAATTAAATATGTTTTGTTTTAAAAAATTAAATATATTCTTATCTTGTTCTTTCAAATGGAGCTTTTCAACATTGTTGTTTTTTGCAACAATTTTGTTTAGCATTTACTGGTCCATATTAAAATGATGTATTATCAAACAATCAACAAAATGGCTCTGATAAGTAGATAATTACGCTGTGAAATCCAGAAGAATGTGGATTTAATGGAGTAAATGACCAGGAAAAAAGGGCAATACGGCAGACAGTTACGTTTCTTTCTCATATCTATGTTTCAAACATATTCAACTGTCTTGAGTAAATTTTCCTGGGTACTCTTGGTATACACTTTGTGCTCAGGATGATAAAAAAAAATTCGAATCCACAAATATTCATACTATTCGGATCTGGAAAATACAGATTCAAAAGCTAAATTATTGGATTACGGATCCAAATCTAAATTAATCTGGATTGCGGATATCTACAGGGACAATGCCTCTTGTCATTAAAGGGATCAGCAGACCTCCCTCAATTCCTCCCAAATTAAACCAAATCTCCCCTCATATAATCTCTTGGCTTCGCCTATAGATACCTGGATATAGATTTTTCTAAAAACAGATGAATATAGTTCCGGATATACAGACTCTTGTATGAATATATCCGCATCCAGGTCTGCATGTAATAAAATCTGGATCCATTTTGACATCAAGATTGGAATTAGATGTAAAAAGTGAAATCGAGCAGTCGGAATATCCAATGGGCTGCTATTGTTTTGTGACCACTGCCAATCATCCGATATTCTAAACAAACGACGTTTCACTATAAATCATGTAGAATTTCATTTTACGACTCCGGCAGCTGAAGAAACAGAGACATATGCTTGTAGCAAACTCATAAAAAAATTAATCACAATGGAGGTGGTGTTTTCTCTTCTGGCACCTGATGACATACCAAGTGGCCCGTTTCTGTAGACCCATGCAGATCATCATCACCTTGAGACTGGTAAGCATGACGGAAGTCGTGGCAAACAAGAGAAGAATCCAGAAGAGCCTCCATGGAAGAAGAGTATTGCACGGAAGCCACGGAGTCAACACGCGGATAACCTAAATTCGAAGAAAGACTATAATATATATTTACAGCTAAAAACACCAAATCAACATACTGGGAAAAAAAATATGAGAATAGGTATTGGTGCTTACAACACAAGCTGGTGCCAAAGGAACAAAAGTGAGATTTTCTTCCCATTCTTAGTCTGCAAATTCAAAGTCTGAAAGAAGAATAATAGGTTTATTTGACATGAGCCAAGTATCCAAAGGAAAAATCAACAAATACAGGCTATTAACAAATAGAAAAACAATGATAACAATATATCATGTACCTGCTTGCATAGCAATGAAATTCGCAAGGAACGAATACTTTATCACGTCTATTAACATTTCACATACATAAACCAAGAGAGCATAAAAACATATAAGAAAACCAAGCGAAGACTGCAACTTTCACCTTTAAAGTATACAGTGCTAGAAATTTTCAGGTAAATTTACAAAAGAAAACTTTCAAACCAAGGACACCTTCAGCCTCCAGAATATTTTGAGCTAAAACAAAAAACAGATATGCCGAGATGTGGAGTCTCTCAACCGAGTCTGTTCATAGCATTGCGTGACAGAAGTTCAGAAAAAACCATGTAAACCAACAAACACATCAGAACAGGAAATATGAATGGAAATGCAGAGGTGGCAATATTGACCTTAATGCATGACAAACACACAAACTACTGTAAGCAAATCAATTTTCCCCCCACTCTGCTGCCATGGAATAGGTTTTCTAGCTTTCTTAATCTTTCAATCGAGTCGAGAAGGCAGATTAGCATTTACTTGAATCTAACATTTAACTTTAGGAGTAAACTATACATGCAACTCTTGTTCCCAACTTCCCACACATTATAAGTTACAAAATTCTAAGGAGATATACTACTTACAAACAAACCCTAACTTACAATATATGGTTACAACTCAATTGAAATATTGAAACATGCACTGCATTATTGGTAAAACAATCATTTGAAAGGAAAAGAAAAATAATAATGAAACTGTAACATAATCATATCAAGGAAGACACTGTTTCAAACGAAATAATTGTATCTTTAACTAGGAAAGAGCAGACAAAACTGAATACTTGTACGGTACAGTCCATCTTTTAGTTTTGCTTTGGGATTCAGTCAGTCTCTAAGGAGTTCCAAGGTTTCTCTTTTACTTCATTCATCTCAAATGGGAGAGGTTTTGGGGATAAGGTTGTAAGGCCCAAGCGAGCCTTTGAAAGGGATGAATGAGTCTTCTTTTGTATAGAATAGTGAAGTTTTTATTTTCACACTCCTGGTATTTTGCTTCTCGGTGGGTAGCTTGTCCACTTTACTGTATTGATTCTCCATCTTCAGTACAATTTTCAGTTTATTATACCAAAAACTAGATAATAATTCCTTGTGAAGAGGAGGTGGCGGTTCGAGGGAGAATCGATCGAAGGATCTGCACCTGAGTCCTGCAAAGGAAGAGAGACAATAGGACAGTTAGGCGCCCGGTTCCCATCACTGTCCATAATAATTTTTCTTAAATATACAAACTGAAAAATGTCATAACTCAGGCTGTCTTATTCAATTTTCATTTGAAGTTATGTAAGGGAAACCAAAATCACCAGCACATCTCCAAGGGTTTCTGTGCTTTGAATGAATTTCCAGTGTACATTGCTTTCATAAAATACTTCAACAGTGACGTCTCAATGGGATACATATCTGACCGAAAAATGTAGAGAAAGCAGATAAATATTAGATTATTATATGTAACCAGGTATCCTGTCCAGAGGTGGGGCTAAGATTTAATTTTAGTGGTGGCTAAAATATATATTTTTGGACGACAATTTGCACAACCTGTGTGCTTTTTATTTCTTATTTTTTGGTGATAAAATGTATACAAAATTACATGAAATTGCAAATTTAACCCAAACTTTGGCATGACATATTTACCTTCAAAAAACCACCACAACCAATTTATAGTACTGAAACTATAACTTTTCTAATCATCCAATGTCACCCAGACACCATAATTTCATGAAAAATGACTATAAAAATGTGAAACGACATAATTTGTCTCATATTCAACACCAAGCTCATATCAATTAGTTTGGTTGAATTACATGAATCCAACCTCTAGTTGCAGCCTTTCCAAGCAATCACAAGTTCTTTCTAACTCAAATAAAGTACTCTGTTTCATCAATCCAATCTTTTATCACCTGACTGATTGTTACTAAAAAAATCCTATTTTACAGAATCCAATGACCCATCATAACCTCCCATGACAAGCTACTGTTACCTCTAAAATCTCACATATGTATGTATTCAATTCAAGTAGCCCCAATAATCATCAACCTAAGCATCATCACTAAATTAGGCTTATTAATTGACAAGTATTTTCTCCGTTCATGTGCCTAGCTGAAAGCTTCAATTATCGGTACAAGTATTACCAATGTCACTTATTTATTTATTTATTTTACAATTTCACTCTATTAATGCATCAATGTAAAAACAAAACTGCAAGATTATTTGTTTACGTACAAAATAGGATCCTCGGCCATGAGCAGCTCCCAATCCAACGACTCCGATGTTTCCAACTTTGTAACAAACTCTACAGTTGGCCTCACTACTCCGCTGTTGCTTGCTTCTCCATCGAATTCTCCTCACATTCCTCTGCTCCACCGTTATTATACACACTCTCACTCGCCACCATTGTAGTAGTAGTAGTAGTACTCGCACACGCTCCTATTTTCATAAACAACTCCACTCGAATTATCAGAGACCGGATTCTCCGAGATCACGGCGAAATCTGGTGAGGAATGTTTTTTCTTCTTGTGATCAGAAGCGAGTTCGAGCGGCGGGAATCGCCGGCATCGTCTAGTGAGGCGGCTTCGCTTGAAATATCGAACGAGAGCTTTGATCTCCAGTGCCGTACAAAAGAGAATTGGAATTTGGAAAGAAGACCGGGTGGCAAAAGTTTAACTTGTTGTTTGGTTTTTGGAATATTATTTATTTATTTTTTTTTGTAAGAACATGAGGAATTTAAGATTTAATCTGTCTATTTAAATTTGGATTGGATGGTAAAATTTTTCACATTAAAAAAAAAAACTATATTATATCTATAGACTTACTAATCTATCCATTTCGTTAAATAAATTACAATTCTTTAGTAGGACAATTGATTTTATTATATATCATATTCACATAAAAAAAATTTGTAAAATAAAACTATTAGTTTGGTGTGGTGGTGATCAGAAGCGAGTTCGAGCGGCGGGAATCGCCGGCATCGTCTAGTGAGGCGGCTTCGCTTGAAATATCGAACGAGAGCTTTGATCTCAACTACATTGCCGTACAAAAGAGAATTGGATTTGGAATTTGGAAAGAAGACTAGAAGACGTTTAAGTTCGTAGGTGTATTTTTCTTCTTATTCTCTTCTCTTATATTTGTTTTAATTTTATTTTTAATAACATGTATTATGTAGAGCTTTTAATTTTAATTTTATTCTTTGTTTAATTTAAAAATAATATAAGCCTATATTGTTTTAAATTTATTTATAAAAGTCTACAAGGATAAAACAGTAAATTAGTTTTAAAAACATCCCCCATCCTTTCTTGAATTAAACATATATCTAATTAAAAACTATCACCTCCCATTCCCTCCCCTCCTTTGAACCAAACACATATTTAATTAAAATCTCTTCCCTCCCCTCCCCTTACCTCCACTCCATTAAAATCCCTCATCTCCCCTCCGTTGAACCAAACAGACCCTTAAATTTGGGTCGAATGATTTAACTGGGTAAATTTTTTGACATTTCAAAAATAAACTACACTACTTATATAGATTTACTAATCTATCAATTTCATTGAATAAATTGCAATTCTTTAGTAGGACGATTGATAATCATCATTGGTGTTGTGGTAATCAGATGCGAGTTCGAGTGGCGGAAAACACGGGAATCGCCGGCATCGTCTAGTGAGCCGGCTTCGCTTGAAATATCGAACGAGAGCTTTGATCTCCAGTGCCGTACAAAAGATAATTGGAATTTGGAAAGAAGACCGGGTGGCAAAAGTTTAACTTGTTGTTTGGTTTTTGGTCTAAATTTTTTTTTTTTTTTTTTGTAAGAGTACGAGGAATTTAAGTTTTAATCTCTCTATTTAAATTTGGGTTGGATGATTTAACAGCGACAAGATTTTTCACATAAAAAAAAAAAAAATTATATTATATCTATACACTTACTAATCTATCTATTTCGTTAAATAAATTACAATTCTTTAGTAGGACAATTGATTTTATTATATATCATATTCACATAAAAAAAATTTGTAAAATAAAACTATTATTTTATTCAGTTATCTTTTTTTTTATTTAGCAGCTTGATAATATATTATTGATTTGTTACATAAATGACGTAATATCATTATTGCAAGTAAAAAATTCCCCCATAAGGCCATCCACGTAGGCTTTTTTCCTCCGAAAATGTCCACGTTGATACTTTCTACCTAAATATAATTATTTAAAGTCATTTTTTTTTATATAACAAATGAGTTATATTAAATTATGTATTACTGATGGACACCAAACCTCTAACTTTTTATTTTTCAACTATCCAAAACTCCACTTTCGATACTAATACTATTTAATAATTATTGAAGTTCTAGATTCTCATAATTTTTAAGCGTTATTATCTTTCTAAATTATCTTTTTTTAAATATAACAAATTAGTTATATTAAATTGTGTAGTAATTAATATTATAACATGTCATATAAGCAGTGTGTTAATTAATATTATAACATGTCACCAACAATAAATTATTATTTAATATGCCTTTAATTAATGTTATGATTAGCCAAATAAGTCACGAGTCACTTTTTTTTTTTTTTTTTTTGTTAAATAATAAAGGCAAAGAAGAAATTATAAAGGTAAAATATAACAAATCTTCTTCAACCATATAAACTCACTCTCTCATCTTTTATTATATAATCTTTCAAATGTGTCAAATAAAAAGGTGAACTCTCATTTTATAGTCACATAATCATGAAGTAAAATAAATAGATAATCAATAAATACATAATGGATTATAATTTCTATGAAGTAGTGGAGTTATAGGAAGATATAAAGTTGATAATGAGGAGATCAAAAGTTTGATTGATAAACATCCATATAATTTATATTTTCATACACTTCTCTTTGCATGTTTATCTTATAGAGAATATGCATCATTAAAACCTTTGCTAGTAAAAACCCAATGGAGAAAAAAATACTAGTGAAAGAAAAAGAGTACATTATTTACTATAATTTAAGGAGGTGCGACACAACCTCATTAAAACCTTATTAGGAAAAACCTGATGGCTATGGAAAAAAAACTAGTGAAGGAAAAAGAGTATAGTGTATATAGTTTCTTTTAAGTCATCAACTCCTCTTTAATCAACAAACTTCCCTCAATGGATGCATCGCCTCAACGTGACATTATCGCTTTTTTGATCAGTTATCTAATTGATAATGCCTTAGGTGAAATATTATATTAGATCACTTGATAAATAAAATTTCAGCTCGTGACTTGACTATCTTCATTGAGAAATATCATCATGTATATATCTTATTAATTGCGTTGATCGTATGGAATAAAGTTTGACCATGTAATGACCGGTAGTTTTTACTACTGTGTACAGTGGTACTGTTACGTACAGGACGAAGACATATAAATAAATTATGATGAGACTCAAATATACTCATGGAATGACTTTGAGAACAATCGGTTAATTCCTCGAAGTCCCGGGACGGGATTGTACAGTGTTTCCTTTTGGCATCCCATGATATTTGGGATGTAACTTTTTCGTATGAACTCTGATTTTTATGAAATTTATATCATCAGAAATCTGAGATCAAGACCTACAACTTCCGCGTTGAATATTTTCCCAAATTATGACCAGAAGCTGGTAAAAAAACGCAAGTCAAAATTTGAATGAATAGTAATTTCGGGGTTAAATGGAGAAATCTCAAATTTTCTGAATTTCTCCAAACTTTTCTCAATATTTCCAAATACCATACAACCCCCTATATAAAGAGCTTACTATTCACTCATCACAAAAAATTTAGAAAAAAAAAAAGGTAAATAAGTGAGAAGAAAATAGAGGGAAGAAGAAGAAGAAGAAATGAAAGAAAAAGAAGAAGAGAATAAGAGAAGAGGAGGAGGAAGAAAAGAAATAAAGAAGAGATTGGCAACCTTAGGAGGCATGAAGGGTGAAGGAAACAACAATAAATAAGGTAAGGGCCTTTAACCCAAAATTTTAGATTTGGGAATTTTGATGATTTAAGGTTGATAGAAACATGTTGGAAGTTGTTTTAATAGCATAATTTGTTTGAGATTTGATTAGAACTCCTAAGCTTGGGGTTAGTTAAGGATATGAAACTAAAGTGATAAAATGGGTTTAGGAGTTTGGGGATTAGTAAGTGGTTAGTGTATAAAGAATTGAATTATTGATAAATTGGAGGATTAATGTATGTTAAATGATGTGTAAGATGATGTATTGTATATTGGTTTGTAGTATGGAAGCATTGATATGGAGTGGGTTTGGATGAATTAAGTTTTGGATGAGCTTGGAAGAAGAAAACAGAATCCTGGAAACCCAGGTCGCATCGCGACGCAAGAGGAAAATGGTGATTGGAATTTGAGCGTTGCGCATCGCGACGCGAAACACAAAATCTCCCCAAAATCAGTTCTAAACCCCCAGTTCCACCTTAGCGTGTTAGAGACCACCCTTACGGTCTCGTATTAGTTTGAATACATATCTTATATTAAAATTATGATCGTCATTAGGGGTGTTCATAGGGTCGGGTCGCGCGCAGGTTCAACAAAAAAAATTGCAAATTTTGACCCGACCCGATCCGACCCGAAATTTCGGATCGGGTCACGGGTTTAGGTCAAAAATTTCGGGTCTGACCCGACCCGACATAATTATAATATATATTTATAATGACAGAATGTTAATAAGAAATAATTGTAGTTGGAGTGGTAAAGTAATTGTTTGGTCTTCTAAGAGCCCCAAGTTCGAATCTCAACATGCCCAAATTAGAAAATTTTGTTTAATTTTCTTTAAAATTAAAAATGTTGTTGATGGGATTCGAACCTAAGATTAAGGGGATATCAACCAAAGACTTTGCCAATGCAGCTACACACACAACTTGTAAAATTTGTATCAATAATATAATATATATATTATATTTACAATACATTATGTTGACCCGACCCGACCGCGGTTTTTTGACCCGACCCGTTGTAACCCGACCCGCGCGGGTCAGCTTCTTAAATTTCGGGTTTCGGGTCAAATTACCCGAATGACCCGACCCGATCGGGTAAAAAAAAAACCGAAAAACCCGACCCGTGAACACCCCTAATCGTCATAAGCCTCGTGTATATAGATTTATGGATATATCTTTAAGCGTTGTAAAGTATCGAAGACTATTCTACTAAGTTCATGCTAATTAAGTTCTCAATCATAGAGTATCCGCATGAACCACAATCTCCTTCGACGAGGGCTCCAGTACCAGCCAGTTTCCAAATCAGTGAGTGGACCTTTTCTCTGTTACTTGTTTTCTTTATTATTTCGTATTTAAATGTCAGACTTATATTTTCTGCAAATAGGGCTGTGGGACACGAAAACTGGGTGACGCATGCTGTTCCTAGCTCGCGGGGGACTAAATCGGAGAATAATGGAGTCGCCACCCGGTGTGAACCGGGACAAAGATTTAAGGCCGCACTCACCCATCGCAAGGGAAGACCTCAAACCGTTGGGTTTGGAATGGTCTCTTACTTATGCCACTTGTAATGAAATGATTTGGGCAATAATTTAACCAAGTCTAAGCAACATTTATTTCCAAGGATAATTTACTCATAAGTTCGCATGCATAAGTACAAGGCTCATATCTAAGTTTGCATATAACCTATGTCCGAATTTGCATATAACATATTTGCATATAATCTATGTCCCAATTTGCATGCAACCTATTTGCATATAATCTATGTCCGAATTTGCATGCATAAAGATAAATTGAAATATGGCAAGCATACAACTTCATGAACATGTTGAATGGATGAATGCGGAAGCATAAGTAGATAACTACAGTGTAAACATGCATCATGGAAACAAACATGTGATCTTGTGAACACAATAAATGACTAACTGCGAGAACATGAACAATCAAAAAGGTAAATGACAAAATGAGTAACCATGCATGCGATGTGATGGAAAAGAGCATGTTTTCCGTGGGCGTTCGTAGCCGCGTTCGAACGGTAAACAAAAGGTTCGCGTTCGAGTAGCGTTCGTAAATACGTTCGAACGAACTGAGATGGAAAACATGCGTTCGTGCGGCGTTCTGAAACGCGTTCGAACGGGGTTACAACAGTGACCTCCAAAATGCAGTAAACAACATGACACATACGTGAACGGATGAATAGATGACACCTAATAAATAATAACAGGCTAAAAGGCGCGGCAAAGCATCGCGGTAAAGGATTTTAACCCCTCGACATGGAGGACCTTTAATCCAACTTTCTAAGCTCATGCGCTAATAATATAATGTGTATAAAAAATAAAGACAATGATATCAGACTTTGTATACCCGATTGAACACATCTTACATTCAACCGAATATACGTCATCCGGCGCGGCAAAACATCGTGGTAAAGGATTTTAACCCCTGAAATGGAGGACCTTTAATCCAAATTACTAAGCCCATGCGCTAATAACATAATGCATATAAAAAAATAAAGACAACGATATCGGACTTCGTATACCCGATTGAACACATCTTACATTCAACCGAATATACATCATCCGGCGCGGCAAAACATCGTGGTAAAGGATTTTAACCCCTCGAAATGGATGATCTTTAATCCAACTTACTAAGCCCATGCGCTTTATCTCATCATTACACAAACAAATAACATGCATAATTTAAATAACGGATAATAAACGAATCAAAACAACATAAAACAAAATATGCGCCGTTTGCTCAAGTAGTACGTGCCCAAGTACAGACCGCACTACCGTCCATTCGGATTCGGCTACAGAATTTATGTCTGGGTTTCCATCCTATATACCACAATAGGCGACACATTTTCCATTTTAGTCAAGGGCCACAATATGCATCATTTCACAATACATATATTTTCTATCTATTCAAGGGCCACAACATGCATCATTCCACAATAATCATGCAAATAAAATTTAATAAACAATAAAATACGCATGAAAATAGATGTGAAAAGTGCCATCAGGTCTAACCTTTTGCGTCGACTTTTGGAAGCACGTTACACGACGATCGGAAGGGCTAAAACTTCGCAACTCTTCCGGCTTACTGATTTTCCGTTTTCCTCGTTGTTTCGCTGCTCAAGCTACCGTTTTCGCTCCAATTCACTGCTGTTTTGCTGTTGTTTTACTGCTGATTTTTGGTCACTGTGTTTGCTGTATTTAGGCTACTGTTTTGGATGTTTTTGAAGGTTTAAAGTGCAGTTTTTTTAGTTACTGTTTTAGGGATTAAAAGTGCAGTTTTTAGTTACTGTTTTAGGTAATTTAGGGGCTGTTTTAAGGTGTTTGGGCTAATGTTTTTAGTGTGATTTTCGGTAATAATGTGACTGTTTTGGGCTGTGAAATAGTGCAGTTTTTCGGTGGTATATGGACAGATTTGGGGCTGTTGTTTCAGTGTTTAGAAGGGCTGTAGAGGGAGCTGCTGTTTTCGGTTGTTTAGGGGGGCTGTAGGGGCTGTTGGTTCTCGGCAATGTGAGTGAGGAGGAGAAGGGAGATTTCTTTGTTGCTTCTTGAGTGTGTTAGGCATGAATAAGAAAGCTTTTTCTTGTATGTGCGTGAAAATGAGAGCCTTTTTTGCTGTATGTGCGTGAATTCGAGGAGAGCAAGTGTCTTGGCAATGTGTTTCTTTTATAGACAAAAGGGGATGGGTGAATCTTTGCTTGACAAGGAAGGGATTTGTGCATTAAAGGAGGATATGATTTAGTGTTATGTAAGGAAAACACAAGATTGATTGGAGACAAAATTTGGTTTGTTTAGGAAGGTTATATATTTATTTTGTTTTGTTTAGGCATGAAATTTGTTTAGTTAGGAATATGATATACTTGATTGATTTTAATTAGGCATGATTTTATTTTAAATTGGTATATGATTTTTAGATTTTATTTAATTTTATCATGTGTTAAATATGTATTTAATTAATTTGGATGTGTTTTAAGTGGGCTTGGGCGTGTGGGCCAAGGCTTGGGCGTGTGGGTTGGCTTTGGTGGTGGGCTTGGTGTGTGTAGGCTATGTGTGTGGCTTGCAGGGGTTTTGGGCCAAGGTTAAATGGTTTGCGGGGTTTTTGGGCCAAATGTGCTTTAAAACGGAGGTCCAACAAGCGAGCCCGAGGCTAAACAAGTGAATAAAATCTAACAAAAATACTGATTTCCTTCCGACGTCCGTTTCCCGCGACTTCCGTGACTTAAAAGGTAGTGTCTCCAAATGAGACTCATCATAGGGACTTACATGCAAAAATGCAGTGCCTACAGTCGCCCCCACTTTGATGGGACTTGTGCAGTGTGTGACAATGACAATCCTATCAAAGTACGTGCAATGCATTTTTACTTACCTGGCTCGCCAGCTGCCGCTTGACTTGCCGTGTGTTAAGTTGAGTTGATTTTGTTGTGAGGTGGTCCATTCCCGAACCGTTACTATGATGTGGTCCATTCCCGAACCTTGCTCTATTCTTGGATTACCATTCTCGGCTTGTTCATTCTCGGACTCTACTCCATTCTCGGATTACCATTCTCGGCTTGTTCATTCTCGAACTCTGTTCCCTTCTCGGATTGCCATTCTCGGCTAGTTCATTCTCGAACCTGCTCCATTCTCGGATTTCCATTCTCGGCTAGTTCATTCTCAAACCCGCTCCATTCTCGGATTCCCATTCTCAGTTTGTTCATTCTCGAACTCTGCTCCATTCTCGGATTATCATTCTCGGCTTGTTCATTCTCGAATTGTGCTTCATTCTCGGAGTGCCATTCTTGGCTTATTCATTCTCGAACTGTGCTCCATTCTCGGAGTGCCATTCCCGGCTTGTTCATTCTCGAACTGTGCTCCATTCTCGGAGTGCCATTCCCGGCTTGTTTATTCTCGAACTGTGCTTCATTCTCGGAGTGTCATTCCCGGCTTGTACATTCTCGAACTGTGCTTCATTCTCGGAGTGCCCTTCCCGATAAGACTGATACTGATAATGATATGGGCCTCACACCCCAGAGTGTCATACCTGATAAGATTGATACTGATGCTAATATGGGTCTCGCCCCCGGACTGATGCTGATGTGGGCCTCGCCCTCAGAATGATGTGGGCCTCGCCCCAAACTGATACTGATATGGGCCTCGCCCCTGGGACTCATCCCCAAGACTGAAACTGATATGGGCCTCAACCCTGGGACTCAGCCCCGAAACTACTACTCATATGTTTTTGATTCTGGTTGGCTCGTCTTTGTCGTTTTCTCTTTTTCTTCTTTGAAACCTTTGAATACAGAACAAAACAAACACAAAAAAGAATGCAAAATATGTTACGTGTATGCATGCATGTATGAGTGAATTTTCTATCCCGTTGGGTTAGGTCTTCTGCCAATTCCTCTGGTGACCATTCTTCTCTTCCCCAGGCAAAATACAGCTTCAATCTGTCAACATTGATCGGCTTGGTGAACTCGTTCCCTTCCAAATCTGACAGTCTCACTACCCCTATTTCCCACTTTCTGAATGGCTATCTTATCTTTTCTGCTTGCTTCTTTCGAAGATTCCCCGTGTTCTAAATATCGCTGAGTATCATAGTACCAAGGTTTAATGCTTTTGTCAAATGTACTCATGTTGCAGGAAGAGGCTTAGGCAAGTAAACGAAATGAACGTCTTTATTATCGTTGAGAAAAAAGTTCGAACAAGTAAACAAAATCAATGTCTTTATTTTAAAAATACTGGATCAAATAGACTAGGAGGAACAACTCCATCATCCGCAGCACTGCCTTCTTCCTCGACCTATGGTTCTTCACTGTCATCCATGTAAGAAGCTTGGTGGTTGAGGGTTTGGAGGACAAAAGTTTTGGGCTATCCAGAGTTGATCATGTAGGTGGGTGGTGGAACAGAGTGGTAGTTTGGTAGAGGGTTTTTGTGTGTGTTGGGTTGTTCTTTTCCTAGGTTGGGTATTTTATGGGAATCTATGAGATCTTGAATTTCATGCCTGAGGCGGGTGCAGTTGTCGGTGTCATGGCCATGTAGCTGGTGGAAGTGACAATAAAGGTTCACATTTATGTGTGGCGGTGGGGGTGTGGAAGTGGTTTTCCTTCTAAGGGTTTCAAGAGTCCTTGTCCCTGTAACTTTTCAAACACCTTCGAAAAAGGTCTACCAAGGTTGGAGAATTGCCTGTTTCTGATGGCAGCGACTTCAGCAGTAGATGGCTTGGTTTCAGAATGCCCCCCAAAATTCCTCCTATTCTGGCCATAAAACTTCCGGTTCTCGGCTTCATCTTCTTCAATGTCCATGAAAGTTTCCCTCAGCTGTCGGAAATCCGCAATCATGGAAGTCATCCTCCTCATCTTGCTATAGATGGAGGGCTTAGTACCCTTAATAATCATCTTTATTTGGTCCTTCTCCGAGGGCCTTGTCTGCATCTTTAGCAGTTGGCTTCTCCAGTGGTCCACATACTCCTTGAAGCTTTCCTCTGGCTTCTGCTTAGTGTTCTCCAAATCACGGAGTGACAAGTTGATCTCTAAGTCTGTAACATACTGCTTCAGAAAAGCATCAGCTAGTTCCTTCCAATCTTCCTTAACCTTCTTCTCAAGGCTGTGATACCAAACCACATGTGCCCCCTCGAGTGATATCCCAAACATCTTTTGGACTTGGCGCTGTGACAGGCCCACTGAACTCATGACCGAGACATATTGCCACAGATGGACCCTCGGGTCTCCATTCCCATTAAACTTGGCCATGTCAGGCATTTTAACTGAGCCGGCAGCTGTTCCTCAAAGGTCATCGCCTCATAGTCAAGTAAGTCTTCGTCTTTACCCTTCATTTTATGGGTAACTGACTCTACCTGATCACAGAGTTTCTGTATTTCGGCATGAGACCCTACTATTCTCTCCGCAGCATATTCGGCCATATCATCATCAAAAGCGGGGATGTCATCCCCCAACCTATTCGGAGGCTCCTCATGTCTTACATTCTCAGAGTTTCCCCCAGCACGGGGCACAGCCATATTTGCCATGGCAGTAGTCAAGGCTTGTAACTATTCTGTAATCTTGGCGAAACCATTCTCCAGTTGTTCCATGCGAGATATCTCGTTTTCTGATCCACTTATATTTGTTATCGGCCTTTTAGTGAGTCTTCCCTCTTCCCTAACCCCACGGGAATCTATGATGTCTTTTATAGACATAGATGGTGTTAACAAGATATATGTATGCATGAGATGAATGAGATGCATGTGATACAAGGAATATATCATCTCATTAAAATTTTCACACAAATCGGCCCATCAACATTTTAGAAGCTTTTGGGCTAACTGTCATAGGAGTGAACTCGTCCCAGTTTAAATGGCCCAACAAGTTCACATCTCATGGCAAGAAGCCCAACCGTATCCAAATGATAATGTTCCCAAACACAAACATATAATGGCCCATTGGCGTTTTAGAAGCTTTTGGCCCAATCATCATAAGATATGTTCTTGTCCCAGTTTAAATGGCCCAACAAGCCCATACCTCATGACAAAAGGTCCGAATGGATCCAAACGACCATGTTCCCAAACACAAGCACAAATAAATAATTCTTATTAGTTCTACGACTAAGGTTCACATGCGGGTTTACGGGGGTGTGGACAAAGACTCTCACTGGCGAAGGATTGCCCACAACTAGGTCTCCCCACTCAAGGGTTTGAGCGACCAAGTGAGCGCACTTTTTTTATACCTTACAATACGTGCCAACGAGTTATGGTGTGTGACTGACTGTCAAATGGATTTCCCAGAGGGAGGGCGGAGCGAACTCTCTTAAAAACCCAAGCCTCTTAGGCTCTTATCGCTTGGTGACAGGAATAAACAACGAGTCCTCCAAATTAGTCCATCACAATAGGCTACAAGTACATGATTATCTAGGTGCCTTCACAGCTTTTCCTTATAGAAAGGTAGTGAGTGAAGGAAGACACCAAACCATTACCTAGCCTTAAAAGTGCCTTTGATTAAACCATTTTCAACCCACTATAGGAACGGTTAACTTAAAGCACAAATCATAATATTACAAGACATTATTTTGGGGCCGATTCTCTATCCCCAGTGGAGTCGCCAGACTGTGGGACACAAAAACTGGGCTACGCATGCTGTTCCGGGCTCACGGCCCGGTTTGGAGTACTGAGTAGCCCGCGGGGGAATAAACCGGAGAATAATGGAGTCGCCACCCGGTGTAAACCGGGACAAAGATTTAAGGTCGCACTCACCCCTCGCAAGGGAAGACCTCAAACCATTGGGTTCGGAATGGTCCCTTACTTATGCCACTTGTAATGAAATGATTTGTGCAATAATTTAACCAAGCCTAAGCAATATTTATTTCCAAGGATAATTTACTCCTAAGTTCGCATGCATAAGTACAAGGCTCATATCTAAGTTTGCATATAACCTATGTATGAATTTGCATATAACATATTTGCATATAATCTATGTCCCAATTTGCATGCAACCTATTTGCATATAATCTATGTCCGAATTTGCATGCATAAAGATAAATTGAAATACAGCAAGCATACAACTTCATGAACATGTTGAATGGATAAATGCAGAAGCATAAGTAGATACTACCGTGTAAACATGCATCATGGAAACGAACATGTGATATTCAGAACACAATAAATGACTAACTGCGAGAACATGAACAATCAAAAAGGTAAATGACAAAATGAGTAACCATGCATGCGATGTGATGGAAAATGGCCTGTTTACCGTGCGGCGTTCGTGCGGCGTTTGTAGCCATGATCGAACGGTAAACAGAAGGTTCGCGTTCGAGTAGCGTTCGTAAACGCATTCGAATGAACTGAGACAGAAAACATGCGTTCGTGTGGCGTTCTGAAACGTGTTCGAACGAGGTTACAGCAGTGACCTCCAAAATGCAGTAAACAACATGACACATATGTGAACGGATGAATAGATGACACCTAATAAATAATAACGGGCTAAAAGGCGCGGCAAAGCATCGTGGTAAAATATTTTAACCCCTCGACATGGAGGACCTTTAATCCAACTTTCTAAGCTCATGCGCTAATAACATAATGCGTATAAAAAATAAAGACAACGATATCGGACTTTGTATACCCGATTGAACACATCTTACAGTCAACTGAATATACGTCATCCGGCGCGGCAAAGCATCGTGGTAAAAGATTTTAACCCCTCGAAATGGAGGACCTTTAATCCAACTTACTAAGCCCATGCGCTAATAATATAATGCATATAAAAAAATAAAGACAACGATATCGGACTTCGTATACCCGATTGAACACATCTTACATTCAACCGAATATACATCATCCGGCGCGGCAAAACATCGTGGTAAAGGATTTTAACCCCTCGAAATGGAGGACCTTTATCCAACTTACTAAGCTCATGCGCGTTATCTCATCATTACACAAACAAATAACATGCAGAATTTAAATAACGGATAATAAACGAATCAAAACAACATAAAACAAAATATGCGACGTTTTCTCAAGTGGTACGTGGAGTTGTATCCCAAGTACAGACCGCACTACCGTCCATTCGGATTCGACTACGAAATTTATGTCTTGGTTTCCATCCTATACACCACAAGAGGCGACACATTTTCCATTTTATTCAAGGGCCACAACATGCATCATTCCACAATAATCATGCAAATAAAATTTAATAAACAATAAAATACGAATGAAAATAGATGTGAAAAGTGCCCTCAGGTCTAACCTTTTGCGTCGACTTTTGGAAGCACGTTACACGACGATCGGAAGGGCTAAAACTCTGCAACTCTTCCGGCTTACTGATTTTCCATTTTCCTCGCTGTTTCGCTGCTCAAGCTACCGTTTTCGCTCCGTTTCGCTGCTGTTTTACTGCTGATTTTCGGTCACTGTGTTTGATGTATTTAGGCTACTGTTTTGGATGTTTTTGAAGGTTTAAAGTGCAGTTTTTTAGTTACTGTTTTAGGGATTAAAAGTGCAGTTTTTAGTTACTATTTTAGGTGATTTAGGGTATGTTTTAAGGTGTTTGGGCTGCTATTTTTTTAGTGTGATTTTCGGTAATAATGTGACTGTTTTGGGCTGTGAAATAGTGCAGTTTTTCGGTGGTATAGGGACAGATTTGAGGCTATTGTTTCGGTGTTTAGAGGGGCTGTAGAGGGAGCTGCTGTTTTCGGTTGTTTAGGGGGGCTGTAGGGGCTGTTGGTTCTTGGCAATGTGAGTGATGAGGAGAAGTGAGATTTCTTTGTTGCTTCTTGAGTGTGTTAGGCTTGAATAAGAAACTTTTTCTTGTATGTGCGTGAAAATGAGAGCCTTTTTTGCTGTATGTGCGTGAATTCGAGGAGAGCAAGTGTCTTGGCAATGTGTTTCTTTTATAGACAAAAGGGGATGGGTGAATCCTTGCTTTACAAGGAAGGGATTTGTGCATTAAAGGAGGATATGATTTAGTGTTATGTAAGGAAAACACAAGATTGATTGGAGACAAAATTTGGTTTTTTAGGAAGGTTATATATTTAATTTGTTTTGTTTAGGCATGACATTTTTTTAGTTAGGAATATAATATACTTGATTGATTTTAATTAGGCATGGTTTTATTTTAAATTGGTATATGATTTTTAGATTTTATTTAATTTTGTCATGTGTTAAATATGTATTTAATTAATTTGGATGTGTTTTAAGTGGGCTTGGGCGTGTGGGCCAAGGCTTGGGCGTGTGGGTTGGCTTTGGTGGTGGGCTTGGTGTGTGTAGGCTAGGTGTGTGGCTTGCAGGGGTTTTGGGCCAAGGTTAAATGGTTTGCGGGGTTTTTGGGCCAAATGTGCTTTAAAACAGAGGTCCAACAAGCGAGCCCGAGGCTAAACAAGCGAATAAAATCTAACAAAAATACTGATTCCCTTCCGACGTCCGTTTCCCGCGACTTCCGTGACTTAAAAGGTAGTGTCTCCAAATGAGACTCTTCATAGGGACTTACATGCAAAAATGCAGTGCTTACTAGGGCGTTAGCCAATTTTTCTTTTGTATGATGTATGATTTAACATATTTTGAGAAATGATTTGGAAAATATATGTTTTCAGTATAAGTTTTATATTTTTCGGGGCATGAGGGAAAAACTCATCCTAGTATGTAACTTGAGACAGCTTGGAATTGACGGACAGAGACATGTGCATATGTAGAGGACTAGGGGGATGGCGATACGTAACGCCCCTAAATCCTAGTTTCAGAGCCAGGATGGCGGCATAGGTTCGTGTACCTAGACTATAGTTCAGAGCTTGGGTGGTAGCATAGATCCGCACCCCCAGTTCTAGTTTGTGGCTTGGGGGACGGCGATACGTAATGCCCCAAGACCACCAGTTTCAGAGACAGTAGTGGCATGCTTTGGGGGACGACGATACGTAACGCCCCAAAGTCATGGATTTTCACTGCTGGCTACAGTTATGCATATGGGGGACAATGATACGTAATGCCCACATACGTCAAGGTTTTCAGAAACATAGCAGTTCACAGAGAGCAGATTTTCAGTAAATAGTTTTTCAGAAAATCATATTTTTTTTTCAGAAACAAGAGTTTCAAAAGCAGTTTTAAGAAAGATGAAGTTTTCAGAAACAATAGTCTTTTAAGAGATTCGGAATTTTAAAGCAGAAACCAGTTTTCTTATAAAGCTATTTCAAGAGTTTTCGATTTAGAACCAAATATTTTTATAATAGTTTTCATTTTTAGTCAACTCACTTAGATCGTGTAACGATATAACCCCCCTCCAATCCTTATATTTTGCAGGATTCTTGGAGGACGAGCTCGGGAGGAAGGATATTGATGCAGTCACTAGGGATGGAGTCCACCAGTATGAGTCAGAGACATAGTAAGAGTCCAGTTATAGTCAAGTGTGAGTCTTGTAATAGTCATGGTCGTGTGTAGTCATTGTAAAACACTTATTATTAAATACAGTAATCAATATTGAGTTTGTTTTCCTTGTTTTTGAGTTTGGCTACGGTCCCACACAAATTATAGTCATATAAAGAAAAATATAATAGTCTCTATTATGGTTAAATAATCAGAGGCTTATAGGGTTGGCACTGCTAACCCCTGCCGGTAACATCTTCCAGATCGGGGATGTTACAGACTATTTGTTACATAAAGGTATATGTTTGCACATTATTTCCATATCTTCAAGCTTACGACAAATATTGCACATTATTTCCATGTCTTCAAGCTTACGACGAATAATTTGCAAGAATACAAATACTATATAATGTGTAATTTAGCACAAGATATTTTACAATAAAATATGATACTTCAGGACTCATAAATAATATTTTGTGTGGATGCTGGATTTCGGCCGAGATCCACAATCGAGAATTTGTAGGTTGGAGGCACTAGCGATCCTGCAAAACAAAGGTAGAGTGAGCGGGAGTGGACTGCCCACCGGTGTGGTGGGTGCCGGTGGCACTCCGACGCTCAAGTCAGTAGTATGAAATGAGCAGTAAATATGTGAAAGCAATGTTTGATGTTACCTTGCACTCTTTGGGTTGCTGTGAGGGCGGTGGTAAGTGTATAAGGGGGATGGAGAGCTCTGAGAGAGCTAGTGTCAGAGAGCAGAGGCTTGTAAGAAAGAAGTGAAGCCTGAATTGAAGAACTCTGAGTTGAATGACCTCTTTAGCTTGAATCATGCTTCCATTTATAGGCCAAGAAATACTGCCTTTTTAGTTGGCACATGGAGGTAAGTCCCACAACGTTATCAAGATATAATTATTTAGTGATAAAAAATCTCAGCATGTGGAGTTTATATATTATGTTTAGTAAAAGAGGGAAATAGTTGGTAATGATTTAAGGTATGTTTATATTCTGTTTCTTGGTTTGGCTTTATATGTGTATCCTTATCTGCATGCAAGTGGAATAAGGTCTATTTTGGGCTCTGCCCTGGGTTTTCCAAAATAGTATTAAACCTACTAAGATGGGCCTCTGTTTGTGGGTTTCATTGTTATTTGGTTTCGAAAGAAAAAATATTTTTGCCACTGGCCCAATTTTGGCCCGTAGAGTTTGTCCCATACTCTCTAAGTCAAGAAGTCCTTGACTTGGAGAGTAATTTATGCATGTAGTATGAAACATGATTTGTAAGAGTACCTATCAAGAATGCAGAATTCTAGATACTTTCCTTTTTTATCGTCTGGGTTTAATGTCTTCTACTCGTGAGGATAGAAGAGCTGCAGAGTCTTTTCAAGTTGTCTGGTCGAAATGTAGTCACTGTCATGAACTTGACTCGACATGAGGCATGGGGGATGTCCCCAGTCAACTGAACATGTTGAAGGTTCAATGCATATTTTACACGACACCGTGTCGTATGGACTGTAGGAAGTCCATGTCTTCAACTTGATTTGACATGAGTCTATGAGGGATGTCCCCGGTCGATTGAACCAGATGAAGGTCAAGACAATCTCCATACTACTGGTCAAAGACCAGAGGAGTCTTCAAATTTTTCTAGACCAGATAAAGGTCATATGTTGACTCTACATGAGCCATGGGGGATGTTCTCAGTCTACTGAACCAGATGAAGGTCAGGACAATCTCCATACTACTGGTCAAGGACCATGGGAGTCTTCAAATTTTTCTAGACCAGATGAAGGTCATATGTTGACTCTACATGAGCCATGAGGGATGTCCCCAGTCCACTGAACCAGATGAAGGTTCAGGTATTCCATTTGACTCTACATGAGCCATGGGGAATGTTCCCAGTCGACTGAACCAGATGAAGGTCGGGACAATCTCCATACTACTGGTCAAGGACCAGGGGAGTCTTCAAATTTTTCTAGACCAGATGAAGGTCATATGTTGACTCTACATGAGCCATGGGGGATGTCCTCATTCCACTGAACCAGATGAAGGTTCAGGTCTTCCATTTGACCCTACATGAGCCATAGGGAATGTTCCTAGTCGACTGAACCAGATGAAGGTCAGGACAATCTCCATACTACTGGTCAATGACCAGAGGAGTCTTCAAATTTTTCTAGACCAGCTGAAGGTCATATGTTGACTCTACATGAGCCATGGGGGATGTCCCCAGTCCACTGAACCAGATGAAGGTTCAAGTCTTCCATTTGACTCTACATGAGCCATGGGGAATGTTCCCAATCGACTGAACCAGATGAAGGTCAGGACAATCTTAATACTACTGGTCAAGGACCAGAGGAGTCTTCAAATTTTTCTAGACCAGATGAAGGTCATATGTTGACTCTACATGAGCCATGGGAGATATCCCCAGTCCACTGAACCAGATGAAGGTTCAGGTCTTCCATTTGACTCTACATGAGCCATGGGGAATGTTCCCAGTCGACTGAACCAGATGAAGGTCATGATAATCTCCATACTACTGGTCAAGGACCAGAGGAGTCTTCAATGTCGTCTGGACTAGGAGTAGTCCAGA
The DNA here is from genome assembly GCA_019454045.1 of Zanthoxylum bungeanum. NCBI lineage: Eukaryota > Viridiplantae > Streptophyta > Magnoliopsida > Sapindales > Rutaceae > Zanthoxylum > Zanthoxylum bungeanum. The sequence goes on from SKCR01021138.1 coordinate 115,116, forward strand.
TCTTCAACTATGTCATATGACATTACTTGTAAATTTCAAAACCACAATCATGGTAAGTAAATAAAAGAGAACATTGATACCTGTCGTCTGGAGGATTTATCGAGTGAATAGTCAATGGATCTTCAATGTAAGAAGCATACTCTATTTGACTGAAACAATGAGAGATCCTTTACTTGCCTGTTGTGTCGACTGGGCAGAAGGTTTAAAATGAAGTCTCATATGGAGGATGTTTCTTTGTATTATGTTTCAAGTCAATTATACATATTGATGAAGGTACAAGAGAGTCTACAAATACTAGATCTGATGGAAGTCTAAGAAGATTTCATTATTTGACTTAGTCTGGATGAGTTGACAATCATTCCAAGTAGTTTGGAAGAGATTGTAATTTTCCATGTAGCCTGGAGTTGATGGCCATCCACATTGTAGTATGGATAATAATATGAACCAGATGTTTTATCATCTCATATATGTCGAGTGTGATGATAGATCAATGAGAAACCTTCTTGTGTGTCGTGTACAATAGGACCGCTGCATAACTGTAGCATGAAGGTTTCATCGAATGAGATAGTTTGATCAATTGATTGGGCTAGATGTCGGTCATTCTATTGATGTTGAATGGAACCGTGTGACATGATAACATATATGCTTGTCGTTTGGAATAAAGGACGAACTTCATTCGACAAGGTATGAATTACATCAACTGGGCCCATGACACGTGAATCCTTTCGCCTTGACTTGTCATGTTGAATGAGACCATTTCGCCTTATGCTAAGTCTTGGATACATGTTGGAGACATACATGTCAGCTGGACGCAAATGGGATGCTTTGTCACCAAAACAAATAGTATGGTGCATCACATGCGGTCGTCGCAGTGATGCCAACAAGCCATGTCCCAAAACATTTTACAGGCTACCATCACCTACAAGCTACCATCGCCAAGCATGCCAACCAAACATTGCCACTTCGAAAAATTCAACCTACATGTATAAAGCCAGCTTTTGCGCGAATGACCAAGGAACCCACGTAAAATGTCCCTCTAAGCAAGGAAATAAAACAAAAGCCACCATGTAGCAAGGAAGCCATACACAAGCTGACAAGCATCAGCCTTCACGCGCAAGAGGCCAATAGTGGCTAAGACCATTGTGATCTCACATGCATGAAGCACCTTATGAGCAGGAACCAGGCCAATTACATAATCTTCAACCTTGAGACGTGAGTATCATGTTCTACCATTTGCACATAAGGACAAAAGCAATAAACCTCAAAGCATGGTCACCAGCAACTCTCTCTCCCCAGACCACATGGATTTATTTTTTTCATGCGACCATATTTCATGCAATATGGAGAATAGCATCGTTCCAGCCCTCAATGTCGAGAACCCCATGGAGTAGAAGCAAATCGAGCACAAACGTGAACCATCCAGCCTCAGCCCTTACATGGATCATACACTGGCATGCGACAAGAAGAAGAATGGTGACAGAGAAGAAAATAGTCCTCAGGCATATGAATGTAGCATGGGCGAAACTAATTTCAACATAAATGAAACCATCAAGAGTGCTGTCAAGCAAACAAATGACCACTAGGGCAAGCCTCGCTTTTTTAGCTCCACTTTGTCGCTTGTAAGGTTCCTTTGCCGAGTGAATTTTCTTCAAAAGCCATAATCCCTAGCCTGTCGTTTCATAACCGATGTGGGATTCTAATTAGTGGACTCGTCACTTGCATTTTGGCTTGGGCTTACGACACTCAATTGAGTCTTTGCTTGGGTTTTAATTCAGACGATGGGCGTGAGTTGGGCGATGGTTCCCTCGGCTGTTATGGCTCTTTTGGGTCAAGTTAAAAATAAAATGTTTACGTGAAGTTTGGACTCTTTCATGCTATTTACGTTAGCTTTGTTGATGGGCTGAGCCTTGTTTTGATTTGGCTGCTACGGATTTTGAGTTGGTTTGCTGAGTTTTTAATGCGAGCTGGGCTTGTTCATGGATTGCCTGGTTGTTTTTGTTTTCGTGGGTTGGTGGTTATCTGGGCTTTTCTTTGGTAGTGTTGTAGAGGTATTCCATGTGTGTGAATTGGTCTGCATCTGTGGGATTCATGTGATGGGCTTTTGTTCTGTTTGCAAGTAGGTGAGTCGAGTGGCTCTCTTCAATCCATGCTGCAGGTTCACGTGGAGCCTTATGAAGTTTTTGGTATTTAACTATTGAGGTGAGTGAGTAGCATGTGGATTAATCACCTTTTGGTAATTAGCGCCTATTTGCATGCATAATGGCTGTATGCGTGAATCATCAACTTTATGGTAGTATGATTTTGTTGGAAATTGATGCAAGTTGAAGTATGGGCTTCGGCTCCTCTATTTTTTTTGGGACGTAGAATTTGTCCTTAGCATGGACACAATTTTTTTGGCCACATGAAACATGAAGAAAAGTGACGCATATGAGAGTCTACAGTCAATTAGATTGGACGAAGGTCTCAAAAATTTTCCACCCCATTATTCATGATGGAGGTATATGAGGATCTATATTCCATCCGAACTGATGGAGGTTGGCATGAGTCTACAGTTGAATGAACCTGATGAAGGTCCATGAGAGTTTCAATTCTACAAGAACTTAAGAAGGTCTATGAGAGTATGGTCAACTGGAGAAGATGATAAACTTTTTATATAGTCTTTTATGTAGTATGGAAGAGATGACATGCCTTTCGTGTCGTATGAATGAGATTGGGATTCATCCCTGTCGCATGACGAAATGACAATTCTTTCACGTCTCTGAGAGCTTCAGATTTTCCTTATTGGTAGTTTGACCCTAGATAGACTGGAGAGGATTACACTCTAATATTTCCTTTCACATGGAAGATGTGACTTTTCGAGATTGGAGAAATGTGATGGCTTCTTTGGTGATTAAATGGATGGTCGCTTGATAGTGGATTTTTACTTGCCATATTTTTGAATGCTCCTAAGATGTTGGGTTGATAAGATAGTTGAAATGACTGGTAGCCTCACGCCTTTGAATTGCTGAAGAATGAATGTTCCATATACTATTGGAGATTAGTACTAGAGTTTTACATGGATCAATTTTCATTTTCCATGTAAATTGCTCATTGCTCGTAGTCATGGATAGTTATGCTTGTTCATTGCTCGTAGTCATGGATAGTTATGCTTGTAAGGATTGTAGACTGAAGGGTCTTTTCTTGCTATGAATCGCTAAGGCCCCACGGTGGGCGCCAAATTATGGATGCTGGATTTCGATCGAGGTCCACAATCGAGAATTTATAGGTTGGGGGCACTAGCGATCCTGCAAAATAAAGGTAGAGTGAGCGGGAGTAGACTGCCCACCGGTGTGGTGGGTGCCGGGGGCACTCCGACGCTCAAGTCAGTAGTATGAAATGAGCAGTAAATATGTGAAAGCAAGGTTTGATGTTACCTTGAACTCTTTGGGATGCCGTGAGGGCGGTGGTAAGTGTATAAAGGGGATGGAGAGCTCTGAGAGAGCTAGTGTCAGAGAGCAGAGGCTTGTAAGAAAGAAGTGAAGCCTGAATTGAAGAACTCTGAGTTGAATGACCTCTTTAGCTTGAATCATGCTTCCATTTATAGGCCAAGAAATATTGCCTTTTTAGTTGACACATGGAGGTAAGTCCCACAACGTGATCAAGATATAATTATTTAGTGATAAAAAATATCAGCATGTGGAGGATATATATTTTTTTTAGTAAAATAGGGAAATAATTGGTAATGATTTAAGGTATGTTTATATTCTGTTTCTTGGTTTGGCTTTATGTGTGTATCCTTATCTGCATGCAAGTGGAATAAGGTCTATTTTGGGCTCTGCCCTGGGTTTTCCAAAATAGTATTAAACCTACTAAGATGGGCCTTTGTTTGTGGGTTTCATTTTTATTTGGTTTCGAAAGAAAAGACATTTTTGCCACTGGCCAATTTTGGCCCGTACATTTTATATGTTCTAAAATAAGAAAATAACATTCTCCATTATAATTTTTCTATATGAAATACTTCGGGTAAATCTATAATATTAGTTCATGTATCAATTTGATAATTTTTAAATCATATTATTTTTAACTCTTCATGAGCTATTTTATATTAAAATCATCAATATATTTTTCATGAATTACAAAACCAAATTGTAATTTTAATAAAAGCTGATGAGAAAATTAATATTATCATATCTTTTATTATAATAATTTTCTATAGTAATTATGCAATATACATATGAATTATTGGGATCACTATAGTTTTAATATGTGCAATTTTAAATTTCTACTTCAAATCCATGCCTCAGGCATTTATCTTAACATAATAATTTTAACTTTTCGGGTGTTTGGACAATAAGTCCATTTCAAATTTAGCTAATGAATTTTATAACTTCAGGCATATGGACTACAAGTCCTAAATGTTTCAAATGTTGCTAAGGTCTTCAGGCGTATGTAGTACATGTAAAATCTTTCGTTTCTCATATATATGCCCAATGTGATATCTAAATATTTATAAACTATTAACCTCTGCAAGGGAGATTCATATCTCTTCATAATTTGTATGTATGTCTTTTAAGGTAATTGAATCTCTTTATTTTTCACCATATACCTCTTCAAGGGTAGTTTACTTGTTGGTATATATACACCTCTTTAATGGTGTATTTATGTAACATCCCCCTACAAGAGGTGCTACCGGAATGGAATAGGCTGACATATCTCATTGAGCCTCTGACTGTCTGACGATGATCATCATTACTAAACTCATCCCAAATTACCAACTCGTGCATGAGGATCATTTCCCTGACTCAACAATATAACATACAACTCAATACTGATAATTGTATACCTAGTAATACTTCATTTACAACTTTATTCACAAACATTTTAACTTTATACAATGACTGGTGCAGTACCAATGACTGTTACATGACTTCACTTTTGACTCTAACTGAACTCTCTCCCTTAGGCTTGACCTGGTGGACTCGACACCCTGGTGACTGCCATCGGTATCCATCCTCTCGAGCTCGTCCTCCGGGTAAACCTGCAAAAAAAAACACTGGGAGTGGGGGGTTAGATCGTTTGATCGATCTAGTGAGTGGACATTTAAAATAGAAACTAAAACGCTTCTTGAAAATTCATGGTTCTAAAACCAAATTCATCTCAAACCATCTATTCTGAAATCTCTTGCATATTTGAAATCTTTTTTTATGAAACTTTCTGAAAACTCTTTTAAGTCTGAAAACTCCAAACCTTTCCGGAAAACTGAGTTCTTTCAAAAAAATTCTTCCATAAAACTGTTTCTCTGGAAAACTTTTTCATAAAACCATTGTATTCAAAAGTCTCATCTGAAATATCTGAGGATCTGTAGAAAACCTGACACATGGGGGCGTTATATATCACCGTCCCCCCATACGCCTACTAGTGGTCTTGGGCGTTATGTATCGTCGTCCTCAAGCCACTGCACTGGAGCCAGATGTGCAATCCATGACATTGGGGCGTTACGTATCGTCATCCCATAACCCTGCAATCTGGTGGTCTTGGGGCGTTAGGTATCGCCGTCCCCCAAGCCACTGAAACTAGGATCTAGGGGCGTTACGTATCGCCGTCCCCCTAGTCCTGCTCTACATGTGCACATGTTTAATCCGTCAATCCCATAAGTTACAGCCTGAGGTGGGTTTTCCCCCATACCTCCAAAATCACAAAATCATGCTTTGAAAATATCTCTTTCTAAATCATGGCTCAAACATTCACATTTATGAAATTACTGAGAATTTATCTTGGCTAACGCCCTAAAACATTTTAAAAGTAAGTCTTGAGGTAAAAGAAATAAATAGAAATCAATATGAGAAAAAAATGGTCCACTCACATATTTTAGGATCTGACCGATATTACTTCGCTTCGTCGAAGAATGTTGCGGTTCCTGCGATGATCAAGCTTGAAATGAAGCTTGAATGGATCAAAGTATCTTGAAGAATTGAAGATGAGATGAAGAATTGGTATGAGAAAGCTCCTTTACAAGCCTTTCATTTTTTTTTTGACAAAGAAGATAGTGAATAATGCCTTATTTATAGGCAAAATACTGATTTGTGTAATGGATTGGTTGGCTAGGATTGTGCCACCTCATCCAATCTAGACCATTCTCGATATTATTGTAGCATCCGTGGAAATCTCAATTTTTGACTTCTTTTGGATTCGAGTTTGAAAAAATATTCAACGTAGAAGTTGTAGGTCTCGGTCTTAGATTTTTGATGATATAAAATTCATAAAAATCGGAGTTCGTATGGAAAAGTTACGGCCTAAACACTAAGGACTATCCAAAATAGAACATCGTATAATTTCGTATCGGAATTACGAAGAATTTACCGATTATCCCCAAAGTCATTTTGTGAGTGTATATGTGCTCGAACATAATTTATATCACATATCATGCGTCCCATAACGTATTAGTCATCAGGATTATCAGAGTGTTAAAATTTACGCACTCGTAATTAGAATGAGATGAAATCGGAATAAAATGGAATCAAAATGGGCTGGAATGAGATTGGTAAATAAGAATCAGAATAAGTTGTTTACTTAACTGTAGGAATCGAAATCGGAATCGGAATGAAATAATATTACCATTGATGTGTTTACTTTTTCTAGTAATCGGAATGAATTGTTAAAAAATTACAAAAATACCATTAGTTATAATTATATATTAATTTATTAATTATTATTAATTTTTAATGTATTAATTACTAAATATTATATTATTCTTTTATTAAAATATTAAATATCATTTTATTATTAATCATTGATTATTGATTATTTAATTATTAATTAATTATTATTGTGTTAATTAATTATTAATGTATTAAATTACTAATTATTAAATTATTCTTTTATTAATTATTATTTTATTAAAATGTTAAATATTAATTAATTATTAATTAGATTTATTATTCATAAATTAAATATTACTTTATTAATTAATTATTAATGTATTAAATTACTAAATATTAAATAATTATTTTATTAAAATAGTAAATATTATTTTATTATTAATTATTGATTAATTATTTATTATTAATATATTTTAATTATTATTTATAAATTAATCTTAATTAATTATCTTAAGGCAATATTGTAATTTCTTATCAATAATGGGATCTTAAGGAAATCTCATTTCCGTGGAGGGTGGTGGGAATGAGACTCTCATTCCACATTCTCAAATATGTGGGTCATACTCTCATTCTCATTCTTATTTTTATTCAATTTTAGAAAGTAAACAACCTTATTGGAAATGATTCTCATTCTTTTATTCTCATAACCCTCAAGTAAACACACCGTAAGTGTAATCTATACAATAATTTCATATAGATCAATATTTTACTATATGTGTAAACATGGTCTCTTTAAAAACACCTAATTATTTCTCATATTTTTCACATCATCTTCTCGAGAAGTAATCTATCACACTTCATGTGTTTTTACATATATTGGTATCACCAATTGGTTGATCACGCATTAGGCATTCACATATCCATTTGTATAACTATAGTCCTTCAAAGACATCAATAAGTGATTTATCACTCTTTCTATATTAATAAATCCATCTATTAATTAATTAATAATGCATGTAAAATATTCATTTAAACTTCAAGTTTATAATGATTTACATGAAATTTAGATGAGATAAAATGATACATACCATTATGATAACATCATGTCATTTGTTGCAAACAGTTTTACTTCCTCTCATGGTGAGAGGACTTTTTCATCAATGTTGAGAATTCATAAAATATATGTAACAAACTAATTAACTATAAAAGGTTTTTCCAAAAAAATTAATAATTGATAAGTCAAACAAATAAAAATTTCAAGTCATTGAATTTCATCTTAATTGATTTATACAAAAAGTAACAATAACAAATCTAATACAAAAGCAATAAAAAAAATTAATTCTTTAATGGAAAACCATTTGAATATATATTCAACAATGTGATACATAATTGTTGAGTGCATATTTTTCAAAAGTTATCATACCAAAGTATTGAAAAACTTTAGATTTGTTGAACTTCTGGTTCATCATAAACATGATTTAATTTTTATTCTACTTCTGGTAGTATAATGCATCTTAATTTCTTATTTCAAAAAATAAGATCATTACCATTATCATTTTGATATATAAATAATGCATGCTTTTGTAACATCCCCGATTCGGGAGATGTTACCGGCAGTGGATAGACCGTACTAACCCCATAAGCCTCAAACACTCTAATCATGGACAAATATTAATAATCTTTTCTTTATAAATATGGGACCGTAGCCCAAGCAAAACATAACATACAAATTTAACATCTGTAACTGAAAACTTAACTATATACTTTACAATGACTATTTCAAAAATCATGACTACTACATAACTTTTACTTGACTCTGACTACACACTCACTTTTTCTGACTTGGACTGATGGACTCCATATCCTAGTGACTGCAACAGTATCCGTCCTCTCAAACTCGTCCTCCGAGAAACCTGCAAGACAAGGAAACTGGAAGTGGGGGGGTTAGATCGATGAACGATCTAAGTGAGTGGACGATTTAAAATACAAACTGAAATACTGAATTAAAAGCAGTTGATTATAAATCATAAATAACTTGTATAAAAACTCTTTTCTGGAAATCTCATCTGGAATCGCTTTTGTAAAGCTTATCTTTCTGGAAACTGCTTTCTAAAATTTGGTCTCTGAAAACTGTTTCTTGAAACTGTGATATCTGAAAACTCTTTTATGAAAATCTGATGTCTAAATGCTAGTTTGAATATGAAATTTGACGTATAAGGGCGTTACGTATCGCCGTCCCCTCATACGCCCAACTGGAGCCAGCAGTGCAACTGACTTTGGGGCGTTACGTATCGCCATCCCCCAAAGCATGCCACTACTGTCCCTGAAATTGGTGGTCTTGGGGCGTTACGTATCGTCGTCCCCCAAGCCACAAACTAGAACTGGGGGTGCGGATATATGCTACCCTCCAAGCTCTGAAACTAGGGTTTAGGGGCGTTACGTATCGCCGTTCCCTAGCCCTGATCTAGGATCTGAGGGCGTTACGTATCGTCGTCCCCCCAGTCTTCTTTATGTGCACATGTCCTATGTCCGTCAATTCCAACTGTATCAAGTTACATATTAGGGTGGGCTTTTCCCCCATGCCCCAAAAACACAAATCTCAAAGCTGTATAAAACATTTCATTTAGTCATAAAACTGAAAACAAGTATGGCTAACGCCCTAAGTGCTGAAAAAGTAAATCTCGTTTCATAAATAATAAATCAGTAAGAAAATCAACTCGAAATGAGAAGTGTCCAGTCACAGTTTTTGGAATCTGGCTGGTACCGGATCCTTTATCGAAGAAAATTGCTATCCCTATGGATAATTTATGATCGGGAACTTGATTAGTATAAACGTATTAAAATAAACCTCGATACTTAACTAAGCTTAATGATACATCAATATGTTATATACACGAGGCTTATCATGATCATATTTTGATGTAGGATATGTATACGAACCGATATGAGACCCTAAGGGTGGTCTCCAACACGTTAGGGTAGAATTGAGGGGTTTAAAATTAATTTAGGGAAATTCCGGGCCACGCGTCGCGACGCAAACCCTTGCGCGTCGTGACGCGCGACGTCCAGAAGCATGCCAATATTGTTTTCTTGCGCGTCGCGACACAAGGCGCGACGCCTGGTTTTCCAGGATTCTGCTTTGCTTTCCCAAGTTCATCCAATGCATAAAACATCAATTAACACTCCATATTAAAAACCAATTTTCAATTCATCATATATCACTCTATTCCTCATATCCTAATCTACCATTACATCAATAATCAATTTTTAATCCATTTTATGCACTTCACCAAGTTACACCCAAACTTAACAAATTGGGGTTTATCAATATTTCCATTCTTTCAAAACAAAAAATCACACAATCATCATCATATCCATGTTCACAACACAACACAACACAAGCATCAAATCATCAAACTTATCATTTAAACAAAATTTGGGTCATGGATTTCTTACCCCTTACTCTTGATTTCCAATATTTTCCAAGTCTTTATGGCTGCCAAGCTCCTCCATTATTTGTTTCTTTCTTCTTTTTCCTTCTTCTTCTCTCTTTCTTCTTTTTCTTTTCTTTATTCTTCTTCTTCTCTTCTCTTCTTCACGTTTTCTCTTCTCTGTTTGTTTCCAAATTTGTGAATCTATGAATAGTGTGTCCTTTAAATAGTAGGGGTTACATGATATTTGGAAAGGTGGGAAAAATATGGGAAAATGGAGAATGTTTGAGATTCTTCTAGTTAAGTCCAGATTTTACTATTCATCCGAATTTTATTCTGTATTTTTGACCCTCTTTTGGTCCGATCTTGGAAATATGATCAACATGAAAGTTTTAGGTCTCGATCTCAGCTTTCCGAAAATATAAAATTCATAGAAATTGGAGTTCGTATGAGATAGTTACGGGCCAAAAACCTTAGGTTGTCCGGTAGTGAAACATTGTACAATTCGGTATCGGAACTTCGAGGAGTATCGATTGTCCCCCAAGGTCACTTCATGAGTACGTACATGTTCAACATAATTTATATTATGAGTATTCATCCCAAAATGAAATGGTAGTCGAAAAGGTTACCGGTCGTTACAGCTTTCTACTCCCATAAATAAAAATTCATCCACTTCAAAAAATGATGATGATAGATATTAAAGCGCCCATTATTTTATTCAATATAAGGAAACACTCTCAGTTTTGCTACTTCCAGAGTATATTTACGATGTAAAATATTAAACATATTTTCTCTAATTTACTCTCTTTAAAATTTCCAATGAAAGAATCACATGAGATTTATGAAATATTATTTTATTTTCCAATGGTTATATATTTTTTACAAGTTATTTCAAGGAAACGAATTCAATTTTTACTCCTTCATTGTGAAATTGTAAAAGAAAATTATTTTCTAAAGTATATTTTCGATAATGCTTCATGGACATATGAAAGAAAATTTTTCATAATTTTTTAATCTTTCAGAGATTCTTAATTTTCCTTCGTAATATATTTTCAATATCATAAATATCACTTGAAATTGACATAATTATTAACTTCACGTTATTCCACTAAAAACTCGAAGTTAAACTCTCATTGCCGTAGATGGAAAATATAAGTCGAATAATTTCGGTGTCCATCGATATAGTCATTACATACGGATTGACCATTCACGAATATCTCATAATTAGAGCCGGGTTATAAGTCTGTTATACCCCTCTAATTATTTTATACCTTAAGTATCATTGATTATCTAATGAACAATTAATTCATAAGTATTATGAATATTAATCTTTCTATTCATAATAGAAAGACTTGAGCGCTCTAATTGTTCAAGTACCGAATCAAATCTTAAAAGAGATACTCTTATACTTCTCGTAAGGAGGAGTGAACTACATGTCTATGTAAAACGCTCACAGCTACACACTAAATCATATCCCAAAAATACGTAATTATTGGCTGAGACTGCTACACCAACCTCACCTTAGTAAATCAAAAGATATAGCTTGCCATGTGTCACGGGTCGACTTTTTCCTTAACGGAAAAAGGACTCGTGCGACACTTACCGAGGGACACATCCCGTGTAAGTCAGCCTACCTCCAGCCTCTATGCCCAAATTCTCATTTTTGGGAGACTACAGGCCCATAATATAATGAATTACGAAAGCTCACAAGCTATCTCAATGCATACATATGCGGGCTCGCACAACACCGGGACCCGACACTCGAATATCACAACCAGATATAAAATATGGTATTTTCCCACCAACTCAATCTCGACAATACACCATTGTCCACGCGTTGTCTAAGGGCGAGAGGGTTCACGACTAAAGCCCTAAGACCACTGAAGCCCCATTGGTCACCCCAAGGTTCACCTAGGCTTCCCCCTAAAGAGGTTTTAGAGACATTGTACATGTTTCACCAGTATACACACATGGTGTTTGAGTTGTCACACCCCCTCTAAAATCTATATTAAGAAGAGTTTATGGGAACTCTTTCAGCAAGTCAATAAGCCACAATATAAGTGACTTTGGGTTAAAATCTCACCCCTAAAAGAGCCCGTCTTTATGGTTTTCCACAACGCCTTTTTGCAGCAAAGTGCACGGTAAAGCCCAAAAGTGGGTACACTGCCAGAATCTCCCGGAAAATCTCAAAATCTAACTCTAGGGCTGAAATTTTCCCAGTACAATTGACCATAAGATTCACTTATGAACTTGGTCCAACTCGATCCGGCTCCCCGGTATGTTAGCTCCTTCACAATGCCCCAAACTAGGCCAACATCTAGCGACAAGCTAGCATATATCTAATTCTCCCGACAAACTTCCGAACAGGACCTCACGGGCGAAATCTCCCCAGTACATAGGCCCATGAGAGATACTTAAGACCTGGAATGAGCTCAATCCGGTACTTCGAAACATAAGGTCCTTCACAATGCACCAAAACTACGCTAGCGCCTAGCGGCAAACTAGCGTATCTTTAAATCTCCCGAAAAACTTCAGAACGGGACCTCACAGGCGAAATATCTCCATTACATATGCCCATGAGAGTTACTTAGGACTTGGAGCTAGCTTAATCTGGTACTCCAGAACATAAGCTCCTTCATAACTCCACAATACTATGCTAGCGGCTAGTGACAAGCGAGCATGTTTCTAATTCTCCAGGCAAACCTCTGAATAAGGCTTCACAAATGAAATCTCTCCAGTACAAGGTCACATGAGAGATATATCCGACCATGAATGAGCTTGATACGATGTCCTGAAACATTAGCTCATTTATAACGTGACTGAACATCCTAGCCTTAAGCTAAGACCGTGACACCATGCAGAAGTTCGAAGTACACTCAAGATTAAGATCAATCCATATATGACCATCTAGTAGATAAAATGAATTTTTTCAATTAATGGATATTATAAAATATTCAGTTCTATCTAGGTTCGGTCATATATGATCACATCATACAATGTATCTCCATTCTTATGTCACTACATGAACGATCCCGGATCAAGGTCGTTATACAAGTATATAATTGACCGCAACTATAGATAAACCACAAACAAAATACATGTTTTGCTTGCTCTCTATGGATTGTTTTAGATTACTAACTTCAGACTTAAATCCTATTGTGTATCACTCATACACTAAGTCTGAAAGCACTTGAGTAATCAAGTATAAACAAGACAATTTACAATATGCGATTTAAATCAAATAATTTGATAAATGAATAATGCATCTATTGTTTCAACAAACAATTCAGTTTACATTACATGAAACTCTAGGGCATAAATCCCAACACATTATTAACTTATTAAAAATAATTAAAATATATAAATAAAATTATAAAATATAATATTTTTATAAAAATTATTATAAAATCTATTTTTCTATAGAAAATTATTTTATTTAATTATCTTATGAGAGGAGTCAAATTAATATTATTTGTAAATACCTTTTTTTTTTAGTAACAAATTAATATTTTATTGTGATAATGTTGTATTTTTTTTAATATTTAATAGTATTGTATTTTTAATATTTTAAAAGTATGTTAGATTTTACTCCATTAGGTGATGATCTGATGCAAATTCGAATATGATATAATACAATTTTTTCCTATTAATGATGAGTTAGATAAATAAAAATTCACAAAGAAAATAATAGATTTAGATTTGAACTGAGTATTTAAGAGGCTGTAATATTGTTAGGCTAAATTGAAGAAAAAAAGAAAAAGAAACTTATAATTGTGGTTAGTGGTGAAATGCCACTTGATTGAATTGAAAAACAATTAATATTCCTATTGAGATATTTACATATCACTCGTTATTCGATGCTGTCATTTACTTAATTTTATTTGATTTGATACCATGGAATCACATTCCAATCTAATTAATTAACTAATTTATCTAATTGCTAAATAACCAAGACAGAAACGTAATTTGCATTTATAAATCTATTTATTATTATTCATCTCCTAAGAAGAATATGGGGGCTTTTGGGTTCTGTGATCTCCACCGTTCCTTCCAACATCTTAGCAACTTTCCCCATTGATGGCCTCATCTCCCGCCGATCTGAAGACACCACATTGCCGTTTTCACCATCCGATCCACCATATCAAAATGCAACCGGCTATCATACGAAATCTTAATCTGACGGTCCAAAATGTCCTCCACTTTCATTCTTTTAAACGCCTTTTCAAAAGCCCATTTGGGAAAGTACCATTCGTGGCTATTCATCATGGACCCTTGAATTTCATGATTCCTTGACCCACTTACGATTTCTAACAAAACCATTCCGAAACTGTAAACATCAGCCTTGGGTGTTATCTGATCCGACCTGCCCCATTCGGGTGCCATATACCCACGGGTCCCCCGCATCCGAGACATGCTTACCATATCCTCTTTTTTCCTCAATTTCGCCAACCCGAAATCCGATATCTTGGGGCAAAAATCGTCCCCCAAAAGTATATTTTCGGGCTTGATATCACAATGTAAAACCCACTCCAGACACTCTTCGTGTAAATATGCAATTGCTCTTGCCACCCCGACAGCAATCCGGTACCGGATACTCCAATCCAAAACGGGCTCCTCGCCATCATCCGTGGACATCCCGGATGACCCGATCCGACACACCCGCCGGAAGAGGTGATTAGCAAGAGAACCATTAGGGACATATTCATAAACTAATATTCTCTCACCTTTTTCAGCACAAAATCCCCAAAGTCGGACCAAATTGAGGTGATGCATACGGGCAATAATTGTGACCTCGGCCCAAAACTCAGCATCCCCACCAGCAACATTCTTTAAACACTTCACCGCAACAACACGGTGATCAGTCAACTCTCCTTTATAAACATCACCAACGCACCGCTTCCAATTAAATTCGAGAACCCATTTGTTGCTGTTTTGAGCTCGGCGTATGTGAACCGTTTAGGCCCACCGGCAGGCAGCAATTCAAGGCCTAGAGTGCGAGCCATGTCTCTGTATTTGATGTATTTCTTCAAAAATGCCCAGAAAAACCAGGCCCCGGAAAACAGCTCGGCAGCAAAAAGTGCGACTATTATAGCTATGTTCCTGGCCGTTGTATTAGATTCATCAGGCGGCAAAGGGAGGCTTATATTCACAGGACATGTTGTGACCAACAAATCAGTCATGCCAGTGAAGTTTGATGCATCATTTCTAACTTTTGTCCACTCGCAAAAATGTTGACATTTGATTGCCTGGTGACCAATACCCGTACAAAAGCCGATCCTGAATAACACAATAGCGTTGGCCATCGTACTTGAACCTAAATGCGATGCATTTTGGATTTGATAAGCATTTGGATTTACACTTTGAGAAATTCTCAGCTTTCAGGTCAGTAAAGTTCGAGCCACCGGAGAAACTAACATAATCAAGCTGTAGAAACTTGGTGTTTCCAAGGTTTTTTAGCTCAATTTTTCTTTCGCAAGACTTATCTTTGCTGGTACTCATTTTGAACCCTGGTGGGCAAGCGCATGATGTTGAAGTATTGATGACATCGTTGATGCAAATGGCATTCTTCCCGCACAATCCAAGAATTGTGGCACAATTCTTGCACAGCTTGCCAAACAACTGTCCATCGACGATCACGATCAATATCATAACTGTAAATTCTCAGGTTCCCATCATCATCAAGTGTCAATCTTCGGAACCGAGGCTCACCAAAATCGGAACGTGATAATAGAATCTTGATTTACTTTCAACACTTTCCCGGTATTGTCAAGAACTTGAAACGCGTGGTCGCCATTCCAGTAACTGAGATTACCATACACAAGCACGAGCTCTGTAGACTGGAAGAAGCTAAAATTACCATTCTTGGAGAACAACGTGACGCCATTTATGGTCTGATTAGGCAAGATAGTATCCGTAGGATGACTAAAACTCTGCCATCTTCCGTAAATGAGGTTCCCATTATCCTGTAATGAAAGCCTAGTAGCGTTTCGATTGCCAGTTGTTGTTTGATTTGGCCACAAGTTCATCGACGAGTTGGAGGAGTTAACTAGCCAGAGCTGACCTGCGGTGGTGATGGCTAAAGAGTCGTTACTGGTGACGGGGAATTTGTCATTAGCGGACCAGATGATGGTGGTGGGTTCTAATTCTAAGTCTGACAAGTTGTGGTACCAAACCGAGAAAGTAAAGAGATTCTGCGAATTGGGTTTCAGTTGAAACCCGGCGGCGAAGGTGGAGTTGGGAGAGAGGAGGATTTTGTTTTGGTTTGGACGCCATGGGGAGTCTGACGAGGAGAAGGAAGAGACATATTGGGGATCTTTTTTTTGTTGGGATGATGATGGTGAGGAGTTTGAGAGGATGAAGATGAATATGAAGAAGAAGAAGGAGGAGGAGGAAGAGACCAGAGACATGGTTTTGGGGTTGGGGGGAGGGTGAATGTGGTGATGGTGTTTTAATGGCGGTTGTTTCTTGCTGCGTTGACGCATGATCGTTGACTCTTGATTGCTCTGTTTTCTTGTTCTTTTGTCATGATTTAGGCGGCGGCTTAAATGGGTTCATAAGTAAACCATGGAAAAATCTACTTTTAATTTTCACACGTCTTCCATGCAATAATTTCAAGGGAAATTATCCAATTTCCATATGAAATTAGAGAAAACTTTTTAAAAAATCAATATATTTTTAAAATTATTATTTTTTCATTTAAAGTTTTAAAAATATATCAATTTTCAAAATTTTAAGGTGGAAAATTGGTAAATTTTTATAACATTTATGGTGGAAATGATGCATTTTTTAAAGAAATAATTTTAGTAGAAAATCATATATTTTTACAGCATCGGATAAAAAATTATGATATTTTTAAATTTTCGCCTAACTTCAAGTAAAGATAGGATAATTTTTCATAATTTAATACTATATTATGATGCGTGTTAAAATATTGAAAAATTATTAAATAAAGATTAGTTATATTTAATATAACTCAATGTCATATGCTTATTAATTAGTTATACCATGACGACATCCGTACTTTCGTTGTACTAATGAATTATCTCGTAAAAAATAGCGTAATTCTTTGACATAATTGAGCTAAGGTGATTTGGTACTACAAATTAATAAGTATATGATATATGTAGTTGTAGGGGTATTCGCGGTGAGGTTCGGGTCGGTTTTTTCGTTTTACACTTCAAACCTCGCGGGTTGGTGGTTTGGAAAATTAGAAACAGAAACCGCAAATTTGATAAGGAAAACCGCAGCGGTTCGGGTCGGCGGTTTAGCGGTTTGGGCTATTCGGGTCGGCGGTTTGGATTAGAAATTTCTTAAAGAAAATTTTGTGTGTTTTCACATAATAATTGGAGAGAAAAAAAATATCTAATTTTCATTTATACATTGCATATTGTCATATGATCATTAAATATCTTAAATGTCATAGTTAAAGAAGAAGAAAAATATAAAATAATGTCTAATTTGAACACGTGTTGGCGGTTTAGGCGGTTCGGGTCACAATTTATGATTTGTGCGGTTCGGATTGCAGTTTGGGTCAAAACCGCGCACTGACCCAAAATTTATGGTTCGGTTCAAGCTGATCCAAATTTATTTTCAATAATTTTTCAATAATTCGATTCGGGTTGGTGCGGTTCGGGTCGGATTGCGGTTCGAACCGAAACCGTACACACCCCTATGTAGTTGTATAAATCTACTGACATTTCTTTGATAGATTTTAATATTTTAACAAACATGTTAATAAATTATTGAGTTGTTACATATGTAACATGATACCATGTTGCAATCTATAATATTTCGTAAACCATGAATATGCCCTTTCTAAGATACAAAATAAATAAAGACTAATTCTTGTTCCGTATAGATCTCATATTCAAAGGTAAGACTGTAAATTATCGAGTCAGAGAATTAATTGTGGTCTTAAAATTTGCCTCAAATCTAACAAAATTAGTAGAAAATACTGAAGATTGCATCATAATTTATTACAAAATTTTAAGTTTCTACCAATTAACGTATGCTATACTCTTGTCTAGACTAAATGTTTTTGTTTCTGTTTTGGTTCATTAGACTAAATGACTTTGATTTATTGTTGTAAATGAGAAGAAATTCTACAATATAACGGAGGTACCACGTCATCCGTGCAACAATCCAATAATTCATTGTCATGTGTACTAAAATATTAAAAAACAACTAAAAATGGATATTAAATTATACATGTCATTTACTAATTTGTTGGTGATATCACGTCACTAATATCTCCGTTGCACCAAAGAATTACTCGTAAACCAGAGAATGCATAAAGACTTTTCTACTTGAACCGACAACAACATATCTGTTGTAAATTTTCTAAATATTTATAGTATAAGTAGAGAATATGTCCATTAAGTAGTGTCTTATGGGAAAGAAACTGTTGGAAAATGCTTATGAATAAGCATTTTGAGGCACAATTTCAAGCATGGTCCACTTCGTGTTAGTGGTTGTTATTGAATGATTCGGATACTCCTCCGTGAGTAGTTCGAAATGGTATATTCATATGCTTAAAATGGTGCTTGGGTGAATGAGAAATTGTTGCTCAAAGTTCACCCATTGGTGTTGAAAATAAAGAAAAGTAAGCTTGTCCGGAAAGCTATAGAGTGAATATTATGCTTATATATGATTGCTCATATGTAGATGGGTAAGAGTTATAGGATAGAGGCTCTCTCTACGTGCGCGGGGGGGGGGGGGGGGGGTGCAAATCAAATCCGAATCAAGCTTGGCTCGTGTGCACCCGCGTGTCCTGCGTACACGAATGCCGGACCAAATTGAGCGGGCCTGGCCCAGCCAATTTTTGGATGTCTCTTTATTTTTTCCAAGCCTTTTTATGTTCCATAACAGTTGAATCAATGACAATTAATCAACTATGTGGTTACAATTTGAGATTAATGACATTAATCAACTTGATGGTTAAACAAGTGTAAAGCCTCTCATTGATGAAACTTAATTGGGATGTTATTTTCTTTTAATATAGTAGTGTTTCGTTTTTTTTAGAATTACATACATTACACAAAATCTTTTGAGAGAGAGTTCAAACACTTCAGTTGTTCGTTGAAGTCGGACTTGGTGGTGCCCAATTTCGTCTATTTTTCCGTTGCATCCTGGGAAACAGACGTCTCGCGCTCTACTGCACCGATCGGTAGGGGACGAATTTGTTTTAAGGAGATTGTTGCCACATCAACAAGCCTCGGAATTCTTCCTGTTGCTGATCCGTGCCTTATTCTCAACTTACTGCCTGCAATTGTCTTCTATTTTATTTGTATTGTTGATTACTGTATCACTTTTGATTGTACTTTTGTGTTCAGTTTACTGTCTGTTCAAAGTCCGTTGTAAGAACACAGTAAACAAATAAGTGTAATAGTCTTAAAACAAATTCGCTCTGTGGATATGGAAAACAGTCCAAACACAGTAGATGTTCTGGCAGCCCCTGTGGTTGGGCAGAATATTGTGGCAGCCCCCGTGGCTGGCCAAAGTGCAGTGGCAGCCTCTTCGGCTGGCCAACTTGCTTCAGCCTCTGGGCTTAATATGGCAGCCGCTGTGGCTAGCCAAGGTGTTGCAGCCTCTGTGGCTAGACAACCTGTTGGACATGTGAGCCATGTCAATACTGCTGCGAAAAATCTGAAAAATTCAGTGGACAGAATTTTTAAACGGTGGCAACAGAAAATGTTTTTCTACTTGACCACTTTGAACCTTGCGAGGTTTCTAAAGGAAGATGCTCCTGAACCCGTGGAGGGTGAGATTGATATCCAAGTGATCAGTGCGATCGATGCTTGGAAACATTCTGAATTCCTATGTAGGAATTATGTGCTAAATGGGCTGAGTGATTCCTTGTACAGTGTGTATGCCGGGATGAAAACAGCAAAAGGGCTTTGGGAATCTTTAGACCGAAAATATAAAACTGAGGATGCCGGTACTAAGAAATTTGTCGTAGGCCGTTTCCTAGATTTTAAGATGATGATTCCAAAACTGTGTTAAGTCAAGTACAAGAATTGCAAATTATTCTAGCAGAAATTCATGCTGAGGGGATGGTTTTAAGTGAAACATTCCAAGTAGCCTCGATAATTGAAAAACTACCATCTGGTTGGAAAGATTTCAAGAATTATCTAAAGCATAAGCGAAAAGAAATGAGCATTGAAGACTTGGTTCTTAAGCTTAGAATTGAGGAAGATTACAGAGTATCTGACAAGAGGGGAATAACTCATGAGGCCAAAGTAAATGTTGTTGAACATGGCCATAAGAACAAGAACCTCAAGAAAAAAGGGTCAAAAATGGGCCCTCAAGGAGGAGTTTCCAAGAAATTCAAATTTCAAGGAAAATGCTTCAATTGTGACAAAATGGGTCACAAGTCTTCTGAGTGCAGACTGCCGAAGAAGAAAAAGAATCAAGAGGCTAATGTGATGGAAAACATGACTCAAGATGTTTCAGACATTAACCTTTCAGCTGTGGTTTCTGAGGTGAATCTGGTGGGTTCTAACCCAAGAGAGTGGTGGATTGACACTGGTGCCACTCGACATGTGTGCTCGGACAAGAGCATGTTTTCTTCATTTGAGCCTACTGGTAATGGGGAAAAATTATACATGGGCAATTCAGCAACATCTGAAATTGAAGGTCAAGGCAAGGTGATTCTGAAGATGACCTCTGGGAAAGAGTTGACTTTGAAAAATGTTCTGTATGTACCAGAAATACGGAAGAATCTTGTGTCTGGATCACTTCTGAACAAGCATGGATTCCGGATGGTGTTCGAGTCTGATAAAGTAGTTTTAACTAAAAATGGGATGTATGTGGGAAAAGGGTATGTAACTGATGGGCTCTTTAAGCTCAATGTAATGGTTGTTAAACCTAAGAATATCAATAAAGCTAGTTCTTCTGCTTATATTGTTGAGTACTCTAATCTATGGCATGGTAGATTAGGACATGTTAATTTTAATTCATTACGGAAATTAATTAACATGAACCACATTCCAAATTTTAAAATTGATAACAAACATAAGTGTGATACTTGTGTTGAGGCAAAACTAACTAGATCATCTTTTCATAGTATTGAAAGAAACTCTGAACCACTTGATCTTATTCATACCGATGTATGTGATTTTAATTCAATACAATCGAGAGGCGGTAATAAATATTTTATTACCTTTATTGATGATTGCACTAGATTTTGCTATGTGTATTTGATGAAAAGCAAGGACGAAGCTATAGAGAAATTTGTTCTCTATAAGAATGAAGTTGAGAATCAACTGAACAAAAGAATTAAGGAGTTGAGAAGTGATCGTGGTGGTGAGTATGTTTTTCCTTTTGAATCACTTTGTGAACAAAATGGAATCATACATCAAACCACAGCTCCTTATTCACCTCAATCCAATGGGATTGCAGAACGGAAGAATCGTACCTTGAAAGAGATGATGAACGCTATGTTAATCAGCTCTGGTTTACCTCAGAATATGTGGGGAGAAGCTGTTTTATCAGCTAATTACCTTTTAAATAAGGTACCACGGAAAGATGCAGGAAAACTCCTTATGAGATGTGGAAAGGAAGAGCACCTTCCTACAAATTTCTACGAGTGTGGGGGTGTCTTGCCAAGGTAGTTATTCCTCCACCTAAAAAGGTGAAGATATGACCAAAAACTGTTGATTGTATTTTCATAGGATATGCGCATAACAGTAATGCTTATCGATTTCTTGTGCATGAGTCTAATATACCAGATATTCACAAGAATACGATAATGGAGTCGAGGAATGCATCCTTTTTCGAACACGTTTTTCCTTGTAAAACTAATTCGAATTCAAATGTACACAAACGGGTACATGAGACTATCATTGAAGATAGTCAGGACCGAGAACAAATAAATGTTCCGGAGGATCAACAAGTTGTTGAACTTGAACCAAGACGTAGCAAAAGAGCTAGAACGGAAAAATCATTTGGTCCAGATTTTTTGACATTTTTGCTAGAAAATGATCCTCAAAGCTATAACGAAGCTGTAAGGTCAGTTGATGGTGCTTTGTGGAAAGATGCCATCAATAGTGAAATTGAATCCATCTTACAAAATCACACATGGGAGTTAGTGGATCTTCCTCAGGATGTAAACCGTTAGGGTCCAAGTGGATTTTCAAAAAGAAAATGAAGGCAGATGGATCAATTGACAAGTACAAAGCAAGACTTGTAATTAAAGGTTACAGACAACGTGAAGGTCTTGATTACTTTGATACTTATTCTCCTGTAACGAGAATAAATTCCATAAGGATGATACTAGCAATTGCAGCTTTGCGCAATCTTGAGGTACATCAGATGGATGTGAAAACAGCCTTTCTGAATGGAGATTTAGATGAAGAAATCTACATGGAACAACCTGAAGGCTTTATAGCTCCAGGACAAGAAAGAAAGTCTGTAAGTTAGTTAAATCCTTGTATGGATTGAAACAAGCTCCGAAACAGTGGCATAAAAAGTTTGATGATACCATGTTGGCAAATGGTTTCAAAATCAATGAATGTGATAAATGCATTTATGTCAGAGAGACAGAAGTTGGCTATGTCATTTTATGTCTCTACGTTGATGACATATTGATTGTCGGGAGTAATATTAAAATGGTGAAATCTACCAAGAATATGCTAAAATCTAAGTTTGACATGAAAGACATGGGTCTAGCAGATGTCATTCTAGGAATAAAGATCTCGAGAAGTTCAGATGGACTTATTCTTGATCAGTTGCACTATGTGGACAAGATTCTTGGTAAATTCAACAATGATGATTCTGCTGTGGCTAGAACTCCTTTAGATGTGAGTCTACACCTATCAAAGAATAGGGGAGATGGTATATCTCAAGTAGAATACTCTAGAGTTATCGGGAGGGAGTTTGATGTACCTATCGAGTTGTACAAGGCCTGATATAGCCTGTACAGTAAACAAGCTCAGCAGATATACGAGTAATCCAGGGGTTGATCACTGGAAAGCAATAGTGAGAGTACTTAGGTACTTACGTTTTACTCGTAATTATGGGTTGCACTATCATAGATATCCAGCTGTAGTCGAAGGATACAGTGATGCTAATTGGATATCTGATATGAAAGACTCAAAGTCTACCAGTGGCTATGTGTTTACACTAGCAGGTGCAGCTATATCGTGGAAATCCTCCAAACAGACTGTGATAGCCAGATCTACAATGGAATCAGAATTCATTGCATTAGACAAGTGTGCTGAAGAAGCAGAATGGCTTCGAAATTTTCTAGAGGATATTCCAAGTTGGCCTAAGCCAGTGCCAGCAATTTGCATTCATTGCGATAGTCAATCTGCAATTGGAAGGGCACATAACATATGTATAATGGTAAGTCTAGACATATTCGTCGTAGACACAATACCGTTAGACAATTACTCTCTACTGGAGTTATTTCGATTGACTATGTAAAGTCAAAGGATAACATTGCGGATCCGCTAACCAAAGGGTTAAATAGAGAGTTGGTGTGTGAAATCATCGAGGGGAATGGGACTAAAGCCCATTAGATAAATGTTTATTACGAAGGACAACCCAACCTTGTTGACTGGAGATCCCAAGATCTAGGTTCAATGGGACAACCTACTCGTAAAAGACATAATTGGTTCACTGTGGGGGGTTTACCCTCTAGTCCATTCCTATGGTGAAATGAAATAGTGATGCTCGTATGGATTGAGGTTAAGCAAAGGCTTTTAATGATTCTTATGCGTCGGGAATCCGAGCAGAGTATTACGAGATGCTCTTAAATAAGAAATCACCTATGTGAGAGAGAAGTGGGGCCGCTTCAAAGGGAATTGTATGGGGCTCAATTCTTAGAAACTCTTGCAGAACCAGGTTGATGTTCATGGCCAAAATGAGCATAACAATGAGAACTCAGATGTGTTAGGTAAAACATCTGTGTGATATATGTTCTCCATTTACATGAACGGCAGTACAGTTCAATGACATCGTGTCCACTGTCAGCCAGTAAATGAGATATATTTTCACAAGGGAAGGTTCAAAGGTTGAAGCCTACCTATCCTATGCAGGTGTTGAACCGTTGAACTCTTCTAGGTC
This sequence comes from Zanthoxylum bungeanum, assembly GCA_019454045.1. Lineage (NCBI taxonomy): Eukaryota > Viridiplantae > Streptophyta > Magnoliopsida > Sapindales > Rutaceae > Zanthoxylum > Zanthoxylum bungeanum. The sequence goes on from SKCR01021138.1 coordinate 139,192, forward strand.
AAAATAAAATGTTTTATAAAATAATTTTATTCGACGTTTTTCGCCAATTTCATTCATGTGGGGGATTGTTGGAAAATGCTTATGAATAAGCATTTTGAGGCACAATTTCAAGCATGGTCCACTTCGTGTTAGTGGTTGTTATTGAATGATTCGGATACTCCTCCGTGAGTAGTTCGAAATGGTATATTCATATGCTTAAAATGGTGCTTGGGTGAATGGAGAAATTGTTGCTCAAAGTTCACCCATTGGTGTTGGAAAATAAAGAAAAGTAAGCTTGTCCCATATGGGAAAGCTATAGAGTGAATATTATGCTTATATATGATTGCTCATATGTAGATGGGTAAGAGTTATAAGGATAGAGGCTCTCTCTACGTGCGCGGGGGGGGGGGGTGCAAATCAAATCCGAATCAAGCTTGGCTCGTGTGCACCCGCGTGTCCTGCGTACACGAATGCCGGACCAAATTGAGCGGGCCTGGCCCAGCCAATTTTTGATGTCTCTTTATTTTTTCCAAGCCTTTTTATGTTCCATAACAGTTGAATCAATGACAATTAATCAACTATGTGGTTACAATTTGAGATTAATGACATTAATCAACTTGATGGTTACAACAAGTGTAAAGCCTCTCATTGATGAAACTTAATTGGGATGTTATTTTCTTTTAATATAGTAGTGTTTCGTTTTTTTTAGAATTACATACATTACACAAAATCTTTTGAGAGAGAGTTCAAACACTTCAGTTGTTCGTTGAAGTCGGACTTGGTGGTGCCCAATTTCGTCTATTTTTCCGTTGCATCCTGGGAAACAGACGTCTCGCGCTCTACTGCACCGATCGGTAAGGGACGAATTTGTTTTAAGGAGATTGTTGCCCATCAACAAGCCTCGGAATTCTTCCTGTTGCTGATCCGTGCCTTATTCTCAACTTACTGCCTGCAATTGTCTTCTATTTTATTTGTATTGTTGATTACTGTATCACTTTTGTTAATTGTATTTTGTGTTCAGTTTACTGTCTGTTCAAAGTCCGTTGTAAGAACACAGTAAACAAATAGGTGTATAGAAACAAGGATGAATGGACATGTCCTCTAAATTGGAAGGATGGGCCCCTAGGTTTCAAAATGCATAAGGGAATGGTATAACCCTTAGGAGGGTTACACCCAAACCAAATGGTACCTTCAAATGCACCCTTTCATGCCTATATAAAGAGGCTTTGGGTTCATTCTTAACATATAGAGAATGCATACAAGTCTTCCATTATTTAGAGATTCATCTTCAAAGAGAGTTTCCTCCATTCTTTGTTAAAGTTCTTGTTAAAGGAGTGCCTATTCTACAAGAAGCATCCAAGTAATCCTAGGAGAACGTTAGCCACAAAACCATCCGTAGAGCACCGAGGCGGGACTAATAAGTTTTAAGGACAGAAGGAACTCGTATTGGATTCTGTTTTTTATCATATTCAACTTTCTAGGTTATTTTAAATTTCATGATTTAAGTTCTGATTTTTAGTTTGTAAATGATTGATGCATGTTAATTTCGTTTAATGACACATATATTCCAACAATATTAAGAACTTATTACATTTTAAGTATTGTTAGATGAAATTTTACATGTTTTAATTGTCAAATTTCTGGAAAATATGTTTTGTGCATGAAAAATATGCATGGACGTTCGAACGCGTCTTCAAATGCAACTCGAACGTTAGTCTTATGCCAAAGAACGTTCGAACGTGTTTACTAACGCAACACGAAGGTGAACTCTCTGGAAAACTTCGTTCGAACGCGTTTACGAACGCTACATGAACGTGAACTCACTGGAAATTTTCATTTGAAACGAATTAACGAACGTGACACTAACGAATTTAATCCTGAAATTATTTTAGATTCAAAAATAATAACATAGACATAGATTAATTTACATTACCATGTATGACATAATATTAACTTAGTAAAATCATATACTGTATTATTATAAACTTTGAAGTATAGGTTTAAGTTAATATTAGGGTGTTCAATCATCACAAGCATACACATAGTGATAAAGTTGAAAATTAATCATACGTTGTATACTTGGTTGAGAATTAAAAGTGTAACTTTACACAAGTAATTCCATCCAAGCTTGATTAACTTAAACATATACACATTTACTATATAATATTTATTGTGTATTGTGAATTGAAGTGTAATACTAAGTTTGAATGTATGAGATATTCTATTGAAAGTGTGTTTAAAGGATATTTTGTCAAAAAGACGATAGGAGCCTAAATGGTCAGATATTTAAGTGGTTACTCCGGACCCCCACGTCCTCTGGGAATATTCCTTATTCATTTATCATAAGAAACCTTAGTAGTAAATTCAAGAACTTGTGTTATTTGGTACTAATGTACAATATAACAATGAGTAGATTCTTAGCATATCACTTAAACAAGATCATATGTTTGATCATTGTGCAATTTATCTTTTGTAGACTTATTGATTGTTGTTTGGATTTTCCAATTACACATGGCTAGTGGATAAATCTCCGTACCGGTCGCTCATATAGAAAAACCGGAAAAATCTGGTGGAGCAACCTTAAACAATGGCAGAGCAAAATGTTGTTTTCCCTGACAACACTGCAGTTGGCTAAGTACCTCAAAGATCTTCTAGGTCATGTGGAGGGAGAAACAGAAACAATCAAGCAATTTCGAGAAGAGACATGATCGTCAGACGAATTCTTGTGCAAGAATTACCTCTTGGGAGGACTTGATAATACCCTGTACAATGTGTATCAAGGCATGACTTCTGTGAAGATTCTCTGGGAATCTCTCGAGAAGTACAAAATTGTGGATGCCGAACAAAGAAATTTTTCATGGGTAGGTTCCTGGACTACAAAATGGTAGATTCAAGGACAGTGATGTCTCAGTTGGGTGAATTTCAATAATCATTCATGAAATAATGGATGAGGAGGGAATGAAACTCTGCGAGACGTTTCAAGTTGCCACAATCATTGAAAAGTTGCCTCCATCATGGAAGGACTTCAGGAGTTATCTGAAACATAAAAAGAAGCAGATGAGTCTTGAAGATCTTGGAGTTAGATTGAGGATAGAAGAGGATAACATGAAGTCCGAGAAGGCCAGCTACAATACTATGGAGTCTAAGGCCAGCATCATCGAGGGTGGAAATAGTACCAAAAAGAGAAAGAACAGTGGAGCTGATTCTTCCCTAACAAACAAGAAATTCAATGGGAAGTGCTACATTTGTGGAAAAAGTGGTCACATGGAAAAGGACTGCAGAAATAAGAAGTCTCAAGATAAAGGCAAGAGAAAAGAAAAATGAGGTCTATGTCACTGAGGATGAGCAGCTAACAGATGAGATGTCAGAGATGAACCTCTCAGCAATTGTAACAGAAGCCAACTTGGTTGGAAATCCGAGAGAATTGTGGGTAGACACCAGGGCTACTCGTCATATTTGTGCTGATAGCAAGATGTTTTCCTCATATCAGAAAGTCAATGGTGGCGATCATCTGACAATGGGAAACTCTTCTACCTCTAGAGTAGTTGGACAAGACACGGTGAATCTGAAGATGACATTTGTGAAAGAGCTTACATTGAAGAATGTCTTGCATGTTCCTGATATTCGAAGAACTTGGTTTCAGGTTCACTCCTTAACAAGAATGGTTTCAAGCTTGTATTTGTTTCTGATAAATTTGTATTGACCAATAATGATGTCTATGTAGAAAAATGATACCTCACTGAGGGCCTTTTCAAGTTCAATGTAATGACTGTCAATCGACACAGTGCTAATAATAAAGATACATCTTCCGCTTATATTATTGAGTCACAAAATGTATAGCATGAGAGGTTAGAATATGTTAATTATTATACAATTTGTAAATTAATTAACATGGACCTTATACCTAAATTTGTAATTGATAACCAACATAAATGTGAGGCATGTGTTTTGAAGTAAAATGCATAGAGCATCATTTCATTCCATAGAACGAAGTTCTGAACCTTGGAACTTGTACACTCCGATGTGTGTGATATGAATATTATGAAAACAGAGGCGGTAAAAAGTAATTTGTCACTTTTATCAATGATAGCACATATGTTGTTATGTGTATTTGTTGAGGAGCAAAGATGAAGCTATTGAGAGCTTTATACACTATAAGAACGAAGTTAAAATCAAATTGGCAAGAAAATCAAAAGAATCAGAAGTGATAGAGGAGGTGAATATGTGTCACCATTTGGTGAAAATTGTTCCAATCATGAAATTATTCACGAAACTACTGCTCCTTATTCGCCTCAACAAAATGGGATTGCTGAGCGCAAAAACTGAACGTTGAAGGAAATGATGAACTATGTTGACAAAATCTGGTTTACTCCAGAACTTTTGGGGGAAGCCTTGCTTCCGCCAACTACGTTCTGAACAAGCTATCTCACAGAATATTGGACAAGACATCATATGAATTTTAGAAAGGTCACGTACCTTCCTACAAATATCTGAAAGTGTGGGGGTGTCTCGCCAAAGTGATGGTTCCTAAAACAAAGAAGGTTAGAATATGATCCAAGACTGTTGATTGTATATTCATTGGATATGCTCACAACAGTAGTACGTATCGATTATGGTACATAAGTATGAAATTCCTGACATCAATCCAAATATGATAATTGAGTCAAGGAATGCGACATTCTTTGAAGAGACATTCCTTGTAAGGAAAGACAATTAACAGAGTCTTTCAAAAGAACTATTGATACGTTAAAGATAGTGATCAAGTTAACCAAGAATCATATCAACATGAAAATATTGAGGAAATTGAACCTAGACGTAGCAAAAGAGTTAGCAAACGTCTAAGTTATTTGACCCGATTTTCTAACATACTTGTTAGAAAATGAGCTTCAAAGTTATAAAGAAGTAATGTCTACATCGGAGGCACCTTTGTGGAAAAAGGCTATTAAAAGTGAGATTGATTCCATCATACAAAACCATACTTGGAAGTGTTGAGGTTGGTGCTCAGAGCGCCAATTCAGACCG